>CAWWDY010001283.1:0-66229 GCA_963942605.1 Poecilus cupreus
AAGGAAAGTAAAAGATGGAATTTTGAATAATGTGACCTAAATTTTCTTTTTTATCACATGATACTAGACGAAAATACAAATCAAAAGATACCAGTCTGCCACTCGTATGTGGCCGGGTTGCCTCAGCAGACGAATTTCAAAATTCAAAATTTATTGCTCGAGATTTTACTCAAATGACCAAAATGTTCTTTTTATCCCATGATACTAGACGAAAATACAAATTAAAAGACACTAGTCTGCCACTCGTACGTGGTCAGGTTGCCTCGGCAGACTGGTGTCTTTTGACTTGCATTTTCGTCTAGTATCGGATAAAAAGGAAATTTTGGTCATTTGAGTGAAATTTCGGGCCATAAATTTTAAATTTTGAATTTCGTCTGCCAGGACTACTCGACCATGTACGAGTGGCAGACTGGTGTTGTTTTTTCTAGTATCATGAAATATAAAAGAAAATTTTGGTCATTTAAGTCAAATTTCGAGCAACAAATTTTAAATTTTGAAATTCGTCTGCTGAGGCAACCCGGCCACATACGAGTGGCAGACTGATGTCTTTTGATTTGTATTTTCGTCTAGTATCATGTGATAAAAAAGAAAATTTTGGTCACATTATTCAAAATTCCATCTTTTACTTTCCTTCTTTAATGGACGCCATTTTTAATTCCACCCAGATCTAAATGGCAGACGTGCGTTTTTCGATGTACCTAAACGGGTAGATTCCATAGAACATACTGAAACTTTTGGTCAAATGGGTTGCAGTTTTTGAAGCTGGCTCACAGACTAGCTGTTTTGAACTATTCAAACTGACAAATTCATGTTTCTTTCGTGTGAAACGGCGATTTATGAGAAATGACGATAAAATTGCTGTTTTAAACTTGCAAAAACATAGAAAAACGCTGTTTTTAACTATTCAAACTGTCAAATTCATGTTTCTTTCGTGCGAAACGGCGATTTATGAGAAATGACGATAAAATTGCTGTTTTAAACTTGCAAAAACATAGAAAAACGCTCTTTTGAACTATTCAAACTAACAAATTCATGTTTCTTTCGTGTGAAACGGCGATTTATGAGAAATGACGATAAAATTGCTGTATTAAACTTGCAAAAACATAGAAAAACGCTGTTTTTAACTATTCAAACTGATAAATTCAGGTTTCTTTCGTTCGAAACGGTGGATTTTTGTGAAATTACGATAAAACTGCTGTTTTAAACTTGCAAAAACATAGAAAAACGCTGTTTTGAACTATTCAAACTCACAAATTCATGTTTCTTTCGTGTGAAACGGCGATTTATGAGAAATGACGATAAAATTGCTGTTTTAAACTTGCAAAAACATAGAAAAACGCTGTTTTGAACTATTCAAACTGACAAATTCATGTTTCTTTCGTGTGAAACGGCGATTTATGAGAAATGACGATAAAATTGCTGTTTTAAACTTGCAAAAACATAGAAAAACGCAGTTTTCAACTATTCAACGGATAAATTCATGTTTCTTTCGTGTTAAACGGCGATTTATGAGAAATGACGATAAAATTGCTGTTTTAAACTTGCAAAAACATAGAAAAACGCTGTTTTGAACTATTCAAACTGACAAATTCATGTTTCTTTCGTGTGAAACGGCGATTTATGAGAAATGACGATAAAATTGCTGTTTTAAACTTGCAAAAACATAGAAAAACGCTGTTTTGAACTATTCAAACTGACAAATTCATGTTTCTTTCGTGTGAAACGGCGATTTATGAGAAATGACGATAAAATTGCTGTTTTAAACTTGCAAAAACATAGAAAAACCCTGTTTTGAACTATTCAAACTAACAAATTCATGTTTCTTTCGTGTAAAACGGCGATTTATGAGAAATGACGATAAAATTGCTGTTTTAAACTTGCAAAAACATAGAAAAACGCTCTTTTGAACTATTCAAACTGACAAATTCATGTTTCTTTCGTGTGAAACGGCGACTAATGAGAAATGACGATAAAATTGCTGTTTTAAACTTGCAAAAACATAGAAAAACGCTGTTTTTAACTATTCAAACTGATAAATTCAGGTTTCTTTCGTTCGAAACGGTGGATTTTTGTGAAATCACGATAAAACTGCTGTTTTAAACTTGCAGAAACATAGAAAAACGCTGTTTTGAAACTATTCAAACTCACAAATTCATGTTTCTTTCGTGTGAAACGGCGATTTATGAGAAATGACGATAAAATTGCTGTTTTAAACTTACAAAAACATAGAAAAACGCTGTTTTGAACTATTCAAACTGACAAATTCATGTTTCTTTCGTGTGAAACGGCGATTTATGAGAAATGACGATAAAATTGCTGTTTTAAACTTGCAAAAACATAGAAAAACGCAGTTTTCAACTATTCAAACTGATAAATTCATGTTTCTTTCGTGTGAAACGGCGATTTATGAGAAATGACGATAAAATTGCTGTTTTAAACTTGCAAAAACATAGAAAAACGCTGTTTTGAACTATTCAAACTAACAAATTCATGTTTCTTTCGTGTGAAACGGCGATTTATGAGAATGACGATAAAATTGCTGTTTTAAACATGCAAAAACATAGAAAAACGCTGTTTTGAACTATTCAAACTGACAAATTCATGTTTCTTTCGTGTGAAACGGCGATTTATGAGAAATGACGATAAAATTGCTGTTTTAAACTTGCAAAAACTTAGAAAAACGCTGTTTTCAACTATTCAAACTGATAAATTCATGTTTCTTTCGTGTGAAACGGCGATTTATGAGAAATGACGATAAAATTGCTGTTTTAAACTTGCAAAAACATAGAAAAAACGCTGTTTTGAACTATTCAAACCGACAAATTCATGTTTCTTTCGTGTGAAACGGCGATTTATGAGAAATAACGATAAAATTGCTGTTTTAAACTTGCAAAAACATAGAAAAACGCTGTTTTCAACTATTCAAACTGATAAATTCATGTTTCATACGTGTGAAACGGCGATTTATGAGAAATGACGATAAAATTGCTGTTTTAAACTTGCAAAAACATAGAAAAACGCTGTTTTTAACTACTCAAACTGATAAATTCAGGTTTCTTTCGTTCGAAAGGGTGGATTTTTGTGAAATCACGATAAAACTGCTGTTTTAAACTTGCAAAAACATAGAAAAACCCTGTTTTGAACTATTCAAACTGACAAATTCATGTTTCTTTCGCGTGAAACGGCGATTTATGAGAAATGACGATAAAATTGCTGTTTTAAACTTGCAAAAACATAGAAAAACGCTGTTTTGAACTATTCAAACTGACAAATTCATGTTTCTTTCGTGTGAAACGGCGATTCATGAGAAATGACGATAAAATTGCTGTTTTAAACTTGCAAAACATAGAAAAAACGCTGTTTTTAACTATTCAAACTGAAAAATTCAGGTTTCTTTCGTTCGAAACGGTGAATTTTTGTGAAATCACGATAAAACTGCTGTTTTAAACTTGCAAAAACATAGAAAAACGCTGTTTTAAACTATTCAAACTGTCAAATTCATGTTTCTTTCGTGCGAAACGGCGATTTATGAGAAATGACGATAAAATTGCTGTTTTAAACTTGCAAAAACATAGAAAAACGCTCTTTTGAACTATTCAAACTGACAAATTCATGTTTCTTTCGTGTGAAACGGCGATTTATGAGAAATGACGATAAAATTGCTGTTTTAAACTTGCAAAAACATAGATAAACGCTGTTTTTAACTATTCAAACTGATAAATTCATGTTTCTTTTGTTCGAAACGGTGGATTTTTGTGAAATCACGATAAAACTGCTGTTTTAAACTTGCAGAAACATAGAAAAACGCTGTTTTGAACTATTCAAACTCACAAATTCATGTTTCTTTCGTGTGAAACGGCGATTTATGAGAAATGACGATAAAATTGCTGTTTTAAACTTGCAAAAACATAGAAAAACGCTGTTTTGAACTATTCAAACTGACAAATTCATGTTTCTTTCATGTGAAACGGCGATTTATGAGAAATGACGATAAAATTGCTGTTTTAAACTTGCAAAAACATAGAAAAACGCAGTTTTCAACTATTCAAACTGATAAATTCATGTTTCTTTCGTGTGAAACGGCGATTTATGAGAAATGACGATAAAATTGCTGTTTTATACTTGCAAAAACATAGAAAAACGCTGTTTTGAACTATTCAAACTGACAAATTCATGTTTTTTCGTGTGAAACGGCGATTTATGAGAAATGACGATAAAATTGCTGTTTTAAACTTGCAAAAACATAGAAAAACGCTGTTTTGAACTATTCAAACTGACAAATTCATGTTTCTTTCGTGTGAAACGGCGATTTATGAGAAATAACGATAAAATTGCTGTTTTAAACTTGCAAAAACATAGAAAAACGCTGTTTTCAACTATTCAAACTGATAAATTCATGTTTCTTTCGTGTGAAACGGCGATTTATGAGAAATGCCGACAAAATTGCTGTTTTAAACTTGCAAAAACATAGAAAAACGCTGTTTTTAACTACTCAAACTGATAAATTCAGGTTTCTTTCGTTCGAAAGGGTGGATTTTTGTGAAATCACGATAAAACTGCTGTTTTAAACTTGCAAAAACATAGAAAACCCTGTTTTGAACTATTCAAACTGACAAATTCATGTTTCTTTCGCGTGAAACGGCGATTTATGAGAAATGACGATAAAATTGCTGTTTTAAACTTGCAAAAACATAGAAAAACGCTTAGCCCGTGAGCCAGCTTCAAAAAATGCAACCCATTTGACCAAAAGTTTCAGTATGTTCTATGGAATCTACCCGTTTATGTACATCGAAAAGCGCACGTCTGCCATTTAGATCTGAATGGAATTAAAAATGGCGTCCATTAAAGAAGGAAAGTAAAAGATGGAATTTTGAATAATGTGACCAAAATTTTCTTTTTTATCACATGATACTAGACGAAAATACAAATCAAAAGATACCAGTCTGCCACTCGTATGTGGCCGGGTTGCCTCAGCAGACGAATTTCAAAATTCAAAATTTATTGCTCGAGATTTTACTCAAATGACCAAAATGTTCTTTTTATCCCATGATACTAGACGAAAATACAAATTAAAAGACACTAGTCTGCCACTCGTACGTGGTCAGGTTGCCTCGGCAGACTGGTGTCTTTTGACTTGCATTTTCGTCTAGTATCGGATAAAAAGGAAATTTTGGTCATTTGAGTGAAATTTCGGGCCATAAATTTTAAATTTTGAATTTCGTCTGCCAGGACTACTCGACCATGTACGAGTGGCAGACTGGTGTTGTTTTTTCTAGTATCATGAAATATAAAAGAAAATTTTGGTCATTTAAGTCAAATTTCGAGCAACAAATTTTAAATTTTGAAATTCGTCTGCTGAGGCAACCCGGCCACATACGAGTGGCAGACTGATGTCTTTTGATTTGTATTTTCGTCTAGTATCATGTGATAAAAAAGAAAATTTTGGTCACATTATTCAAAATTCCATCTTTTACTTTCCTTCTTTAATGGACGCCATTTTTAATTCCACCCAGATCTAAATGGCAGACGTGCGTTTTTCGATGTACCTAAACGGGTAGATTCCATAGAACATACTGAAACTTTTGGTCAAATGGGTTGCAGTTTTTGAAGCTGGCTCACAGACTAGCTGTTTTGAACTATTCAAACTGACAAATTCATGTTTCTTTCGTGTGAAACGGCGATTTATGAGAAATGACGATAAAATTGCTGTTTTAAACTTGCAAAAACATAGAAAAACGCTGTTTTTAACTATTCAAACTGTCAAATTCATGTTTCTTTCGTGCGAAACGGCGATTTATGAGAAATGACGATAAAATTGCTGTTTTAAACTTGCAAAAACATAGAAAAACGCTCTTTTGAACTATTCAAACTAACAAATTCATGTTTCTTTCGTGTGAAACGGCGATTTATGAGAAATGACGATAAAATTGCTGTATTAAACTTGCAAAAACATAGAAAAACGCTGTTTTTAACTATTCAAACTGATAAATTCAGGTTTCTTTCGTTCGAAACGGTGGATTTTTGTGAAATCACGATAAAACTGCTGTTTTAAACTTGCAAAAACATAGAAAAACGCTGTTTTGAACTATTCAAACTCACAAATTCATGTTTCTTTCGTGTGAAACGGCGATTTATGAGAAATGACGATAAAATTGCTGTTTTAAACTTGCAAAAACATAGAAAAACGCTGTTTTGAACTATTCAAACTGACAAATTCATGTTTCTTTCGTGTGAAACGGCGATTTATGAGAAATGACGATAAAATTGCTGTTTTAAACTTGCAAAAACATAGAAAAACGCAGTTTTCAACTATTCAAACGGATAAATTCATGTTTCTTTCGTGTGAAACGGCGATTTATGAGAAATGACGATAAAATTGCTGTTTTAAACTTGCAAAAACATAGAAAAACGCTGTTTTGAACTATTCAAACTGACAAATTCATGTTTCTTTCGTGTGAAACGGCGACTAATGAGAAATGACGATAAAATTGCTGTTTTAAACTTGCAAAAACATAGAAAAACGCTGTTTTTAACTATTCAAACTGATAAATTCAGGTTTCTTTCGTTCGAAACGGTGGATTTTTGTGAAATCACGATAAAACTGCTGTTTTAAACTTGCAGAAACATAGAAAAACGCTGTTTTGAACTATTCAAACTCACAAATTCATGTTTCTTTCGTGTGAAACGGCGATTTATGAGAAATGACGATAAAATTGCTGTTTTAAACTTGCAAAAACATAGAAAAACGCTGTTTTGAACTATTCAAACTGACAAATTCATGTTTCTTTCGTGTGAAACGGCGATTTATGAGAAATGACGATAAAATTGCTGTTTTAAACTTGCAAAAACATAGAAAAACGCAGTTTTCAACTATTCAAACTGATAAATTCATGTTTCTTTCGTGTGAAACGGCGATTTATGAGAAATGACGATAAAATTGCTGTTTTAAACTTGCAAAAACATAGAAAAACGCTGTTTTTAACTACTCAAACTGATAAATTCAGGTTTCTTTCGTTCGAAAGGGTGGATTTTTGTGAAATCACGATAAAACTGCTGTTTTAAACTTGCAAAAACATAGAAAAACCCTGTTTTGAACTATTCAAACTGACAAATTCATGTTTCTTTCGCGTGAAACGGCGATTTATGAGAAATGACGATAAAATTGCTGTTTTAAACTTGCAAAAACATAGAAAGACGCTGTTTTGAACTATTCAAACTGACAAATTCATGTTTCTTTCGTGTGAAACGGCGATTTATGAGAAATGACGATAAAATTGCTGTTTTAAACTTGCAAAAACATAGAAAAACGCTGTTTTTAACTATTCAAACTGATAAATTCAGGTTTCTTTCGTTCGAAACGGTGGATTTTTGTGAAATCACGATAAAACTGCTGTTTTAAACTTGCAGAAACATAGAAAAACGCTGTTTTGAACTATTCAAACTCACATATTCATGTTTCTTTCGTGTGAAACGGCGATTTATGAGAAATGACGATAAAATTGCTGTTTTAAACGTAAAAAAACATAGAAAAACGCTGTTTTGAACTATTCAAACTGACAAATTCATGTTTCTTTCGTGTGAAACGGCGATTTATGAGAAATGACGATAAAATTGCTGTTTTAAACTTGCAAAAACATGGAAAAACGCAGTTTTCAACTATTCAAACTGATAAATTCATGTTTCTTTCGTGTGAAACGGCGATTTATGAGAAATGACGATAAAATTGCTGTTTTATACTTGCAAAAACATAGAAAAACGCTGTTTTGAACTATTCAAACTGACAAATTCATGTTTCTTCCGTGTGAAACGGCGATTTATGAGAAATGACGATAAAATTGCTGTTTTAAACTTGCAAAAACATAGAAAAACGCTGTTTTGAACTATTCAAACTGACAAATTCATGTTTCTTTCGTGTGAAACGGCGATTTATGAGAAATAACGATAAAATTGCTGTTTTAAACTTGCAAAAACATAGAAAAACGCTGTTTTCAACTATTCAAACTGATAAATTCATGTTTCTTTCGTGTGAAACGGCGATTTATGAGAAATGACGATAAAATTGCTGTTTTAAACTTGCAAAAACATAGAAAAACGCTGTTTTTAACTACTCAAACTGATAAATTCAGGTTTCTTTCGTTCGAAAGGGTGGATTTTTGTGAAATCACGATAAAACTGCTGTTTTAAACTTGCAAAAACATAGAAAAACCCTGTTTTGAACTATTCAAACTGACAAATTCATGTTTCTTTCGCGTGAAACGGCGATTTATGAGAAATGACGATAAAATTGCTGTTTTAAACTTGCAAAAACATAGAAAAACGCTGTTTTGAACTATTCAAACTGATAAATTCATGTTTCTTTCGTGTGAAACGGCGATTTATGAGAAATGACGATAAAATTGCTGTTTTATACTTGCAAAAACATAGAAAAACGCTGTTTTGAACTATTCAAACTGACAAATTCATGTTTCTTTCGTGTGAAACGGCGATTTATGAGAAATGACGATAATATTGCTGTTTTAAACTTGCAAAAACATAGAAAAACGCTGTTTTGAACTATTCAAACTGACAAATTCATGTTTCTTTTGTGTGAAACGGCGATTTATGAGAAATGACGATAAAATTGCTGTATTAAACTTGCAAAAACATAGAAAAACGCTGTTTTTAACTATTCAAACTGATAAATTCAGGTTTCTTTCGTTCGAAACGGTGGATTTTTGTGAAATCACGATAAAACTGCTGTTTTAAACTTGCAAAAACATAGAAAAACGCTGTTTTGAACTATTCAAACTCACAAATTCATGTTTCTTTCGTGTGAAACGGCGATTTATGAGAAATGACGATAAAATTGCTGTTTTAAACTTGCAAAAACATAGAAAAACGCTGTTTTGAACTATTCAAACTGACAAATTCATGTTTCTTTCGTGTGAAACGGCGATTTATGAGAAATGACGATAAAATTGCTGTTTTAAACTTGCAAAAACATAGAAAAACGCAGTTTTCAACTATTCAAACGGATAAATTCATGTTTCTTTCGTGTGAAACGGCGATTTATGAGAAATGACGATAAAATTGCTGTTTTAAACTTGCAAAAACATAGAAAAACGCTGTTTTGAACTATTCAAACTGACAAATTCATGTTTCTTTCGTGTGAAACGGCGATTTATGAGAAATGACGATAAAATTGCTGTTTTAAACTTGCAAAAACATAGAAAAACGCTGTTTTGAACTATTCAAACTGACAAATTCATGTTTCTTTCGTGTGAAACGGCGATTTATGAGAAATGACGATAAAATTGCTGTTTTAAACTTGCAAAAACATAGAAAAACCCTGTTTTGAACTATTCAAACTAACAAATTCATGTTTCTTTCGTGTGAAACGGCGATTTATGAGAAATGACGATAAAATTGCTGTTTTAAACTTGCAAAAACATAGAAAAACGCTCTTTTGAACTATTCAAACTGACAAATTCATGTTTCTTTCGTGTGAAACGGCGACTAATGAGAAATGACGATAAAATTGCTGTTTTAAACTTGCAAAAACATAGAAAAACGCTGTTTTTAACTATTCAAACTGATAAATTCAGGTTTCTTTCGTTCGAAACGGTGGATTTTTGTGAAATCACGATGAAACTGCTGTTTTAAACTTGCAGAAACATAGAAAAACGCTGTTTTGAACTATTCAAACTCACAAATTCATGTTTCTTTCGTGTGAAACGGCGATTTATGAGAAATGACGATAAAATTGCTGTTTTAAACTTACAAAAACATAGAAAAACGCTGTTTTGAACTATTCAAACTGACAAATTCATGTTTCTTTCGTGTGAAACGGCGATTTATGAGAAATGACGATAAAATTGCTGTTTTAAACTTGCAAAAACATAGAAAAACGCAGTTTTCAACTATTCAAACTGATAAATTCATGTTTCTTTCGTGTGAAACGGCGATTTATGAGAAATGACGATAAAATTGTTGTTTTATACTTGCAAAAACATAGAAAAACGCTGTTTTGAACTATTCAAACTGACAAATTCATGTTTCTTTCGTGTGAAACGGCGATTTATGAGAAATGACGATAATATTGCTGTTTTAAACTTGCAAAAACATAGAAAAACGCTGTTTTGAACTATTCAAACTGACAAATTCATGTTTCTTTCGTGTGAAACGGCGATTTATGAGAAATAACGATAAAATTGCTGTTTTAAACTTGCAAAAACATAGAAAAACGCTATTTTCAACTATTCAAACTGATAAATTCATGTTTCTTTCGTGTGAAACGGCGATTTATGAGAAATGACGATAAAATTGCTGTTTTAAACGTAAAACAACATAGAAAAACGCTGTTTTGAACTATTCAAACTGACAAATTCATGTTTCTTTCGTGTGAAACGGCGATTTATGAGAAATGACGATAAAATTGCTGTTTTAAACTTGCAAAAACATGGAAAAACGCAGTTTTCAACTATTCAAACTGATAAATTCATGTTTCTTTCGTGTGAAACGGCGATTTATGAGAAATGACGATAAAATTGCTGTTTTATACTTGCAAAAACATAGAAAAACGCTGTTTTGAACTATTCAAACTGACAAATTCATGTTTCTTTCGTGTGAAACGGCGATTTATGAGAAATGACGATAAAATTGCTGTTTTAAACTTGCAAAAACATAGAAAAACGCTGTTTTGAACTATTCAAACTGACAAATTCATGTTTCTTTCGTGTGAAACGGCGATTTATGAGAAATAACGATAAAATTGCTGTTTTAAACTTGCAAAAACATAGAAAAACGCTGTTTTCAACTATTCAAACTGATAAATTCATGTTTCTTTCGTGTGAAACGGCGATTTATGAGAAATGACGATAAAATTGCTGTTTTAAACTTGCAAAAACATAGAAAAACGCTGTTTTTAACTACTCAAACTGATAAATTCAGGTTTCTTTCGTTCGAAAGGGTGGATTTTTGTGAAATCACGATAAAACTGCTGTTTTAAACTTGCAAAAACATAGAAAAACCCTGTTTTGAACTATTCAAACTGACAAATTCATGTTTCTTTCGCGTGAAACGGCGATTTATGAGAAATGACGATAAAATTGCTGTTTTAAACTTGCAAAAACATAGAAAAACGCTGTTTTGAACTATTCAAACTGATAAATTCATGTTTCTTTCGTGTGAAACGGCGATTTATGAGAAATGACGATAAAATTGCTGTTTTATACTTGCAAAAACATAGAAAAACGCTGTTTTGAACTATTCAAACTGACAAATTCATGTTTCTTTCGTGTGAAACGGCGATTTATGAGAAATGACGATAATATTGCTGTTTTAAACTTGCAAAAACATAGAAAAACGCTGTTTTGAACTATTCAAACTGACAAATTCATGTTTCTTTCGTGTGAAACGGCGATTTATGAGAAATGACGATAAAATTGCTGTATTAAACTTGCAAAAACATAGAAAAACGCTGTTTTTAACTATTCAAACTGATAAATTCAGGTTTCTTTCGTTCGAAACGGTGGATTTTTGTGAAATCACGATAAAACTGCTGTTTTAAACTTGCAAAAACATAGAAAAACGCTGTTTTGAACTATTCAAACTCACAAATTCATGTTTCTTTCGTGTGAAACGGCGATTTATGAGAAATGACGATAAAATTGCTGTTTTAAACTTGCAAAAACATAGAAAAACGCTGTTTTGAACTATTCAAACTGACAAATTCATGTTTCTTTCGTGTGAAACGGCGATTTATGAGAAATGACGATAAAATTGCTGTTTTAAACTTGCAAAAACATAGAAAAACGCAGTTTTCAACTATTCAAACGGATAAATTCATGTTTCTTTCGTGTGAAACGGCGATTTATGAGAAATGACGATAAAATTGCTGTTTTAAACTTGCAAAAACATAGAAAAACGCTGTTTTGAACTATTCAAACTGACAAATTCATGTTTCTTTCGTGTGAAACGGCGATTTATGAGAAATGACGATAAAATTGCTGTTTTAAACTTGCAAAAACATAGAAAAACCCTGTTTTGAACTATTCAAACTAACAAATTCATGTTTCTTTCGTGTGAAACGGCGATTTATGAGAAATGACGATAAAATTGCTGTTTTAAACTTGCAAAAACATAGAAAAACGCTCTTTTGAACTATTCAAACTGACAAATTCATGTTTCTTTCGTGTGAAACGGCGACTAATGAGAAATGACGATAAAATTGCTGTTTTAAACTTGCAAAAACATAGAAAGACGCTGTTTTGAACTATTCAAACTGACAAATTCATGTTTCTTTCGTGTGAAACGGCGATTTATGAGAAATGACGATAAAATTGCTGTTTTAAACTTGCAAAAACATAGAAAAACGCTGTTTTTAACTATTCAAACTGATAAATTCAGGTTTCTTTCGTTCGAAACGGTGGATTTTTGTGAAATCACGATAAAACTGCTGTTTTAAACTTGCAGAAACATAGAAAAACGCTGTTTTGAACTATTCAAACTCACATATTCATGTTTCTTTCGTGTGAAACGGCGATTTATGAGAAATGACGATAAAATTGCTGTTTTAAACGTAAAAAAACATAGAAAAACGCTGTTTTGAACTATTCAAACTGACAAATTCATGTTTCTTTCGTGTGAAACGGCGATTTATGAGAAATGACGATAAAATTGCTGTTTTAAACTTGCAAAAACATGGAAAAACGCAGTTTTCAACTATTCAAACTGATAAATTCATGTTTCTTTCGTGTGAAACGGCGATTTATAAGAAATGACGATAAAATTGCTGTTTTATACTTGCAAAAACATAGAAAAACGCTGTTTTGAACTATTCAAACTGACAAATTCATGTTTCTTTCGTGTGAAACGGCGATTTATGAGAAATGACGATAAAATTGCTGTTTTAAACTTGCAAAAACATAGAAAAACGCTGTTTTGAACTATTCAAACTGACAAATTCATGTTTCTTTCGTGTGAAACGGCGATTTATGAGAAATAACGATAAAATTGCTGTTTTAAACTTGCAAAAACATAGAAAAACGCTGTTTTCAACTATTCAAACTGATAAATTCATGTTTCTTTCGTGTGAAACGGCGATTTATGAGAAATGACGATAAAATTGCTGTTTTAAACTTGCAAAAACATAGAAAAACGCTGTTTTTAACTACTCAAACTGATAAATTCAGGTTTCTTTCGTTAGAAAGGGTGGATTTTTGTGAAATCACGATAAAACTGCTGTTTTAAACTTGCAAAAACATAGAAAAACCCTGTTTTGAACTATTCAAACTGACAAATTCATGTTTCTTTCGCGTGAAACGGCGATTTATGAGAAATGACGATAAAATTGCTGTTTTAAACTTGCAAAAACATAGAAAGACGCTGTTTTGAACTATTCAAACTGACAAATTCATGTTTCTTTCGTGTGAAACGGCGATTTATGAGAAATGACGATAAAATTGCTGTTTTAAACTTGCAAAAACATAGAAAAACGCTGTTTTTAACTATTCAAACTGATAAATTCAGGTTTCTTTCGTTCGAAACGGTGGATTTTTGTGAAATCACGATAAAACTGCTGTTTTAAACTTGCAGAAACATAGAAAAACGCTGTTTTGAACTATTTAAACTCACATATTCATGTTTCTTTCGTGTGAAACGGCGATTTATGAGAAATGACGATAAAATTGCTGATTTAAACGTAAAAAAAAACATAGAAAAACGCTGTTTTGAACTATTCAAACTGACAAATTCATGTTTCTTTCGTGTGAAACGGCGATTTATGAGAAATGACGATAAAATTGCTGTTTTAACTTGCAAAAACATGGAAAAACGCAGTTTTCAACTATTCAAACTGATAAATTCATGTTTCTATCGTGTGAAACGGCGATTTATGAGAAATGACGATAAAATTGCTGTTGTATACTTGCAAAAACATAGAAAAACGCTGTTTTGAACTATTCAAACTAACAAATTCATGTTTCTTTCGTGTGAAACGGCGATTTATGAGAAATGACGATAAAATTGCTGTTTTAAACTTGCAAAAACATAGAAAAACGCTGTTTTGAACTATTCAAACTGACAAATTCATGTTTCTTTCGTGTGAAACGGCGATTTATGAGAAATAACGATAAAATTGCTGTTTTAAACTTGCAAAAACATAGAAAAACGCTGTTTTCAACTATTCAAACTGATAAATTCATGTTTCTTTCGTGTGAAACGGCGATTTATGAGAAATGACGATAAAATTGCTGTTTTAAACTTGCAAAAACATAGAAAAACGCTGTTTTTAACTACTCAAACTGTTAAATTCAGGTTTCTTTCGTTCGAAAGGGTGGACTTTTGTGAAATCACGATAAAACTGCTGTTTTAAACTTGCAAAAACATAGAAAAACCCTGTTTTGAACTATTCAAACTGACAAATTCATGTTTCTTTCGCGTGAAACGGCGATTTATGAGAAATGACGATAAAATTGCTGTTTTAAACTTGCAAAAACATAGAAAAACGCTGTTTTGAACTATTCAAACTGACAAATTCATGTTTCTTTCGTGTGAAACGGCGATTTATGAGAAATGACGAAAAAATTGCTGTTTTAAACTTGCAAAAACATAGAAAAACGCTGTTTTGAACTATTCAAACTAACAAATTCATGTTTCTTTCGTGTGAAACGGCGATTTATGAGAAATGACGATAAAATTGCTGTTTTAAACTTGCAAAAACATAGAAAAACGCTGTTTTCAACTATTCAAACTGATAAATTCATGTTTCTTTCGTGTGAAACGGCGATTTATGAGAAATGACGATAAAATTGCTGTTTTAAACTTGCAAAAACATAGAAAAACGCTGTTTTGAACTATTCAAACTGACAAATTCATGTTTCTTTCGTGTGAAACGGCGATTTATGAGAAATAACGATAAAATTGCTGTTTTAAACTTGCAAAAACATAGAAAAACGCTGTTTTCAACTATTCAAACTGATAAATTCATGTTTCTTTCGTGTAAAACGGCGATTTATGAGAAATGACGATAAAATTGCTCTTTTAAACTTGCAAAAACATAGAAAAACGCTGTTTTTAACTACTTAAACTGATAAATTCAGGTTTCTTTCGTTCGAAAGGGTGGATTTTTGTGAAATCACGATAAAACTGCTGTTTTAAACTTGCAAAAACATAGAAAAACCCTGTTTTGAACTATTCAAACTGACAAATTCATGTTTCTTTCGCGTGAAACGGCGATTTATGAGAAATGACGATAAAATTGCTGTTTTAAACTTGCAAAAACATAGAAAGACGCTGTTTTGAACCATTCAAACTGACAAATTCATGTTTCTTTCGTGTGAAACGGCGATTTATGAGAAATGACGATAAAATTGCTGTTTTAAACTTGCAAAAACATAGAAAAACGCTGTTTTTAACTATTCAAACTGATAAATTCAGGTTTCTTTCGTTCGAAACGGTGGATTTTTGTGAAATCACGATAAAACTGCTGTTTTAAACTTGCAGAAACATAGAAAAACGCTGTTTTGAACTATTCAAACTCACATATTCATGTTTCTTTCGTGTGAAACGGCGATTTATGAGAAATGACGATAAAATTGCTGTTTTAAACGTAAAAAAAAAACATAGAAAAACGCTGTTTTGAACTATTCAAACTGACAAATTCATGTTTCTTTCGTGTGAAACGGCGATTTATGAGAAATGACGATAAAATTGCTGTTTTAAACTTGCAAAAACATAGAAAAACGCTGTTTTTAACTACTCAAACTGATAAATTCAGGTTTCTTTCGTTCGAAAGGGTGGATTTTTGTGAAATCACGATAAAACTGCTGTTTTAAACTTGCAAAAACATAGAAAAACCCTGTTTTGAACTATTCAAACTGACAAATTCATGTTTCTTTCGCGTGAAACGGCGATTTATGAGAAATGACGATAAAATTGCTGTTTTAAACTTGCAAAAACATAGAAAAACGCTGTTTTGAACTATTTAAACTGATAAATTCATGTTTCTTTCGTGTGAAACGGCGATTTATGAGAAATGACGATAAAATTGCTGTTTTAAACTTGCAAAAACATAGAAAAACGCTGTTTTGAACTATTCAAACTGACAAATTCATGTTTCTTTCGTGTGAAACGGCGATTTATGAGAAATAGCGATAAAATTGCTGTTTTAAACTTGCAAAAACATAGAAAAACGCTATTTTCAACTATTCAAACTGATAAATTCATGTTTCTTTCGTGTGAAACGGCGATTTATGAGAAATGACGATAAAATTGCTGTTTTAAACTTGCAAAAACATAGAAAAACGCTGTTTTTAAATACTCAAACTGATAAATTCAGGTTTCTTTCGTTCGAAAGGGTGGATTTTTGTGAAATCACGATAAAACTGCTGTTTTAAACTTGCAAAAACATAGAAAAACCCTGTTTTCAACTATTCAAACTGACAAATTCATGTTTCTTTCGCGTGAAACGGCGATTTATGAGAAATGACGATAAAATTGCTGTTTTAAACTTGCAAAAACATAGAAAGACGCTGTTTTGAACTATTCAAACTGACAAATTCATGTTTCTTTCGTGTGAAACGGCGATTTATGAGAAATGACGATAAAATTGCTGTTTTAAACTTGCAAAAACATAGAAAAACGCTGTTTTTAACTATTCAAACTGATAAATTCAGGTTTCTTTCGTTCGAAACGGTGGATTTTTGTGAAATCACGATAAAACTGCTGTTTTAAACTTGTAGAAACATAGAAAAACGCTGTTTTGACCTATTTAAACTCACATATTCATGTTTCTTTCGTGTGAAACGGCGATTTATGAGAAATGACGATAAAATTGCTGATTTAAACGTAAAAAAAACATAGAAAAACGCTGTTTTGAACTATTCAAACTGACAAATTCATGTTTCTTTCGTGTGAAACGGCGATTTATGAGAAATGACGATAAAATTGCTGTTTTAACTTGCAAAAACATGGAAAAACGCAGTTTTCAACTATTCAAACTGATAAATTCATGTTTCTATCGTGTGAAACGGCGATTTATGAGAAATGACGATAAAATTGCTGTTGTATACTTGCAAAAACATAGAAAAACGCTGTTTTGAACTATTCAAACTGACAAATTCATGTTTCTTTCGTGTGAAACGGCGATTTATGAGAAATGACGATAAAATTGCTGTTTTAAACTTGCAAAAACATAGAAAAACGCTGTTTTGAACTATTCAAACTGACAAATTCTTGTTTCTTTCGTGTGAAACGGCGATTTATGAGAAATAACGATAAAATTGCTGTTTTAAACTTGCAAAAACATAGAAAAACGCTGTTTTCAACTATTCAAACTGATAAATTCATGTTTCTTTCGTGTGAAACGGCGATTTATGAGAAATGACGATAAAATTGCTGTTTTAAACTTGCAAAAACATAGAAAAACGCTGTTTTTAACTACTCAAACTGTTAAATTCAGGTTTCTTTCGTTCGAAAGGGTGGATTTTTGTGAAATCACGATAAAACTGCTGTTTTAAACTTGCAAAAACATAGAAAAACCCTGTTTTGAACTATTCAAACTGACAAATTCATGTTTCTTTCGCGTGAAACGGCGATTTATGAGAAATGACGATAAAATTGCTGTTTTAAACTTGCAAAAACATAGAAAAACGCTGTTTTGAACTATTCAAACTGACAAATTCATGTTTCTTTCGTGTGAAACGGCGATTTATGAGAAATGACGAAAAAATTGCTGTTTTAAACTTGCAAAAACATAGAAAAACGCTGTTTTTAACTATTAAAATGATAATTTCAGGTTTCTTTCGTTCGAAACGGTGGATTTTTGTGAAATCACGATAAAACTGCTGTTTTAAACTTGCAAAAACATAGAAAAACGCTGTTTTGAACTATTCAAACTAACAAATTCATGTTTCTTTCGTGTGAAACGGCGATTTATGAGAAATGACGATAAAATTGCTGTTTTAAACTTGCAAAAACATAGAAAAACGCTGTTTTGAACTATTCAAACTGACAAATTCATGTTTCTTTCGTGTGAAACGGCGATTTATGAAAAATGACGATAAAATTGCTGTTTTAAACTTGCAAAAACATAGAAAAACGCTGTTTTGAACTATTCAAACTAACAAATTCATGTTTCTTTCGTGTGAAACGGCGATTTATGAGAAATGACGATAAAATTGCTGTTTTAATTTTGCAAAAACATAGAAAAACGCTGTTTTCAACTATTCAAACTGATAAATTCATGTTTCTTTCGTGTGAAACGGCGATATATGAGAAATGACGATAAAATTGCTGTTTTAAACTTGCAAAAACATAGAAAAACGCTGTTTTGAACTATTCAAACTGACAAATTCATGTTTCTTTCGTGTGAAACGGCGATTTATGAGAAATAACGATAAAATTGCTGTTTTAAACTTGCAAAAACATAGAAAAACGCTGTTTTCAACTATTCAAACTGATAAATTCATGTTTCTTTCGTGTAAAACGGCGATTTATGAGAAATGACGATAAAATTGCTGTTTTAAACTTGCAAAAACATAGAAAAACGCTGTTTTTAACTACTTAAACTGATAAATTCAGGTTTCTTTCGTTCGAAAGGGTGGATTTTTGTGAAATCACGATAAAACTGCTGTTTTAAACTTGCAAAAACATAGAAAAACCCTGTTTTGAACTATTCAAACTGACAAATTCATGTTTCTTTCGCGTAAAACGGCGATTTATGAGAAATGACGATAAAATTGCTGTTTTAAACTTGCAAAAACATAGAAAGACGCTGTTTTGAACCATTCAAACTGACAAATTCATGTTTCTTTCGTGTGAAACGGCGATTTATGAGAAATGACGATAAAATTGCTGTTTTAAACTTGCAAAAACATAGAAAAACGCTGTTTTTAACTATTCAAACTGATAAATTTAGGTTTCTTTCGTTCGAAACGGTGGATTTTTGTGAAATCACGATAAAACTGCTGTTTTAAACTTGCAGAAACATAGAAAAACGCTGTTTTGAACTATTCAAACTCACATATTCATGTTTCTTTCGTGTGAAACGGCGATTTATGAGAAATGACGATAAAATTGCTGTTTTAAACGTAAAAAAAAACATAGAAAAACGCTGTTTTGAACTATTCAAACTGACAAATTCATGTTTCTTTCGTGTGAAACGGCGATTTATGAGAAATGACGATAAAATTGCTGTTTTAAACTTGCAAAAACATGGAAAAACGCAGTTTTCAACTATTCAAACTGATAAATTCATGTTTCTTTCGTGTGAAACGGCGATTTATGAGAAATGACGATAAAATTGCTGTTTTATACTTGCAAAAACATAGAAAAACGCTGTTTTCAACTATTCAAACTGACAAATTCATGTTTCTTTCGTGTGAAACGGCGATTTATGAGAAATGACGATAAAATTGCTGTTTTAAACTTGCAAAAACATAGAAAAACGCTGTTTTGAACTAATCAAACTGACAAATTCATGTTTCTTTCGTGTGAAACGGCGATTTATGAGAAATAACGATAAAATTGCTGTTTTAAACTTGCAAAAACATAGAAAAACGCTGTTTTCAACTATTCAAACTGATAAATTCATGTTTCTTTCGTGTGAAACGGCGATTTATGAGAAATGACGATAAAATTGCTGTTTTAAACTTGCAAAAACATAGAAAAACGCTGTTTTTAACTACTCAAACTGATAAATTCAGGTTTCTTTCGTTCGAAAGGGTGGATTTTTGTGAAATCTCGATAAAACTGCTGTTTTAAACTTGCAAAAACATAGAAAAACCCTGTTTTGAACTATTCAAACTGACAAATTCATGTTTCTTTCGCGTGAAACGGCGATTTATGAGAAATGACGATAAAATTGCTGTTTTAAACTTGCAAAAACATAGAAAAACGCTGTTTTGAACTATTCAAACTGACAAATTCATGTTTCTTTCGTGTGAAACGGCGATTTATGAGAAATGACGATAAAATTGCTGTTTTAAACTTGCAAATACATAGAAAAACGCTGTTTTTAACTATTAAAATGATAAATTCAGGTTTCTTTTGTTCGAAACGGTGGATTTTTGTGAAATCACGATAAAACTGCTGTTTTAAACTTGCAAAAACATAGATAAACGCTGTTTTGAACTATTCAAACTAACAAATTCATGTTTCTTACGTGTGAAACGGCGATTTATGAGAAATGACGATAAAATTGCTGTTTTAAACTTGCAAAAACATAGAAAAACGCTGTTTTGAACTATTCAAACTGACAAATTCATGTTTCTTTCGTGTGAAACGGCGATTTATGAGAAATGACGATAAAATTGCTGTTTTAAACTTGCAAAAACATAGAAAAACGCTTTTTGAACTATTCAAACTAACAAATTCATGTTTCTTTCGTGTGAAACGGCGATTTATGAGAAATGACGATAAAATTGCTGTTTTAAACTTGCAAAAACATAGAAAAACGCTGTTTTCAACTATTCAAACTGATAAATTCATGTTTCTTTCGTGTAAAACGGCGATTTATGAGAAATGACGATAAAATTGCTGTTTTAAACTTGCAAAAACATAGAAAAACGCTGTTTTGAACTATTCAAACTGACAAATTCATGTTTCTTTCGTGTGAAACGGCGATTTATGAGAAATAACGATAAAATTGCTGTTTTAAACTTGCAAAAACATAGAAAAACGCAGTTTTCAACTATTCAAACTGATAAATTAATGTTTCTTTCGTGTAAAACGGCGATTTATGAGAAATGACGATAAAATTGCTGTTTTAAACTTGCAAAAACATAGAAAAACGCTGTTTTTAACTACTCAAACTGATAAATTCAGGTTTCTTTCGTTCGAAAGGGTGGATTTTTGTGAAATCACTATAAAACTGCTGTTTTAAACTTGCAAAAACATAGAAAAACCCTGTTTTGAACTATTCAAACTGACAAATTCATGTTTCTTTCGCGTGAAACGGCGATTTATGAGAAATGACGTTAAATTGCTGTTTTAAGTTTCAAAAACATAGAAAAACGCTGTTTTGAACTATTCAAACTGACAAATTCATGTTTCTTTCTTGTGAAACGGCGATTTATGAGAAATGACGATAAAATTGCTGTTTTAAACTTGCAAAAACATAGAAAAACGCTGTTTTTAACTATTCAAGCTGATAAATTCAGGTTTCTTTCGTTCGAAACGGTGAATTTTTTTGAAATCACGATAAAACTGCTGTTTTAAACTTGCAAAAACATAGAAAAACGCTGTTTTGAACTATTCAAACTGTCAAATTCATGTTTCTTTCGTGCGAAACGGCGATTTATGAGAAATGACGATAAAATTGCTGTTTTAAACTTGCAAAAACATAGAAAAACGCTGTTTTGAACTTTTCAAACTGACAAATTCATGTTTCTTTCGTGTGAAACGGCGATTTAAAAGAAATGACGATAAAATTGCTGTTTTAAACTTGCAAAAACATAGAAAAACGCTGTTTTGAACTATTCAAACTGACAAATTCATGTTTCTTTCGTGTGAAACGGCGATTTATGAGAAATGACGATAAAATTGCTGTTTTAAACTTGCAAAAACATAGAAAAACGCTGTTTTGAACTATTCAAACTGACAAATTCATGTTTCTTTCGTGTGAAACGGCGATTTATGAGAAATAACGATAAAATTGCTGTTTTAAACTTGCAAAAACATAGAAAAACGCTGTTTTTAACTACTCAAACTGATAAATTCAGGTTTCTTTCGTTCGAAAGGGTGGATTTTTGTGAAATCACTATAAAACTGCTGTTTTAAACTTGCAAAAACATAGAAAAACCCTGTTTTGAACTATTCAAACTGACAAATTCATGTTTCTTTCGCGTGAAACGGCGATTTATGAGAAATGACGATAAAATTGCTGTTTTAAACTTGCAAAAACATAAAAAAACGCTGTTTTGAACTATTCAAACTGACAAATTCATGTTTCTTTCGTGTGAAACGGCGATTTATGAGAAATGACGATAAAATTGCTGTTTTAAACTTGCAAAAACATAGAAAAACGCTGTTTTTAACTATTCAAACTGATAAATTCAGGTTTCTTTCGTTCGAAACGGTGAATTTTTGTGAAATCACGATAAAACTGCTGTTTTAAACTTGCAAAAACATAGAAAAACGCTGTTTTGAACTATTCAAACTGTCAAATTCATGTTTCTTTCGTGCGAAACGGCGATTTATGAGAAATGACGATAAAATTGCTGTTTTAAACTTGCAAAAACATAGAAAAACGCTCTTTTGAACTATTCAAACTGACAAATTCATGTTTCTTTCGTGTGAAACGGCGATTTATGAGAAATGACGATAAAATTGCTGTTTTAAACTTGCAAAAACATAGAAAAACGCTGTTTTTAACTATTCAAACTGATAAATTCAGGTTTCTTTCGTTCGAAACGGTGAATTTTTGTTAAATCACGATAAAACTGCTGTTTTAAACTTGCAAAAACATAAAAAAACGCTGTTTTGAACTATTCAAACTGTAAAATTCATGTTTCTTTCGTGCGAAACGGCGATTTATGAGAAATGACGATAAAATTGCTGTTTTAAACTTGCAAAAACATAGAAAAACGCTGTTTTGAACTATTCAAACTGACAAATTCATGTTTCTTTCGTGTGAAACGGCGATTTATGAGAAATGACGATAAAATTGCTGTTTTAAACTTGCAAAAACATAGAAAAACGCTGTTTTGAACTATTCAAACTAACAAATTCATGTTTCTTTCGTGTGAAACGGCGATTTATGAGAAATGACGATAAAATTGCTGTTTTAAACTTGCAAAAACATAGAAAAACGCTGTTTTCAACTATTCAAACTGATAAATTCATGTTTCTTTCGTGTAAAACGGCGATTTATGAGAAATAACGATAAAATTGCTGTTTTAAACTTGCAAAAACATAGAAAAACGCTGTTTTGAACTATTCAAACTGACAAATTCATGTTTCTTTCGTGTGAAACGGCGATTTATGAGAAATAACGATAAAATTGCTGTTTTAAACTTGCAAAAACATAGAAAAACGCAGTTTTCAACTATTCAAACTGATAAATTCATGTTTCTTTCGTGTAAAACGGCGATTTATGAGAAATGACGATAAAATTGCTGTTTTAAACTTGCAAAAACATAGAAAAACGCTGTTTTTAACTACTCAAACTGATAAATTCAGGTTTCTTTCGTTCGAAAGGGTGGATTTTTGTGAAATCACTATAAAACTGTTGTTTTAAACTTGCAAAAACATAGAAAAACCCTGTTTTGAACTATTCAAACTGACAAATTCATGTTTCTTTCGCGTGAAACGGCGATTTATGAGAAATGACGATAAAATTGCTGTTTTAAAGTTGCAAAAACATAGAAAAACGCTGTTTTGAACTATTCAAACTGACAAATTCATGTTTCTTTCTTGTGAAACGGCGATTTATGAGAAATGACGATAAAATTGCTGTTTTAAACTTACAAAAACATAGAAAAACGCTGTTTTTAACTATTCAAACTGATAAATTCAGGTTTCTTTCGTTCGAAACGGTGAATTTTTGTGAAATCGCGATAAAACTGCTGTTTTAAACTTGCAAAAACATAGAAAAACGCTGTTTTGAACTATTCAAACTGTCAAATTCATGTTTCTTTCGTGCGAAACGGCGATTTATGAGAAATGACGATAAAATTGCTGTTTTAAACTTGCAAAAACATAGAAAAACGCTCTTTTGAACTATTCAAACTGACAAATTCATGTTTCTTTCGTGTGAAACGGCGATTTATGAGAAATGACGATAAAATTGCTGTTTTAAACTTGCAAAAACATAGAAAAACGCTGTTTTTAACTATTCAAACTGATAAATTCAGGTTTCTTTCGTTCGAAACGGTGGATTTTTGTGAAATCACGATAAAACTGCTGTTTTAAACTTGCAAAAACATAGAAAAACGCTGTTTTGAACTATTCAAACTGACAAATTCATGTTTCTTTCGTGTGAAACGGCGATTTATGAGAAATGACGATAAAATTGCTGTTTTAAACTTGCAAAAACATAGAAAAACGCTGTTTTCAACTATTCAAACTGATAAATTCATGTTTCTTTCGTGTAAAACGGCGATTTATGAGAAATGACGATAAAATTGCTGTTTTAAACTTGCAAAAACATAGAAAAACGCTGTTTTGAACTATTCAAACTGACAAATTCATGTTTCTTTCGTGTGAAACGGCGATTTATGAGAAATGACGATAAAATTGCTGTTTTAAACTTGCAAAAACATAGAAAAACGCTGTTTTGAACTATTCAAACTAACAAATTCATGTTTCTTTCGTGTGAAACGGCGATTTATGAGAAATGACGATAAAATTGCTGTTTTAAACTTGCAAAAACATAGAAAAACGCTGTTTTTAACTATTCAAACTGATAAATTCAGGTTTCTTTCGTTCGAAACGGTGAATTTTTGTGAAATCACGATAAAACTGCTGTTTTAAACTTGCAAAAACATAGAAAAACGCTGTTTTGAACTATTCAAACTGTCAAATTCATGTTTCTTTTGTGCGAAACGGCGATTTATGAGAAATGACGATAAAATTGCTGTTTTAAACTTGCAAAAACATAGAAAAACGCTGTTTTGAACTATTCAAACTGACAAATTCATGTTTCTTTCGTGTGAAACGGCGATTTATGAGAAATGACGATAAAATTGCTGTTTTAAACTTGCAAAAACATAGAAAAACGCTGTTTTGAACTATTCAAACTAACAAATTCATGTTTCTTTCGTGTGAAACGGCGATTTATGAGAAATGACGATAAAATTGCTGTTTTAAACTTGCAAAAACAAAGAAAAACGCTGTTTTCAACTATTCAAACTGATAAATTCATGTTTCTTTCGTGTAAAACGGCGATTTATGAGAAATAACGATAAAATTGCTGTTTTAAACTTGCAAAAACATAGAAAAACGCTGTTTTGAACTATTCAAACTGACAAATTCATGTTTCTTTCGTGTGAAACGGCGATTTATGAGAAATAACGATAAAATTGCTGTTTTAAACTTGCAAAAACATAGAAAAACGCAGTTTTCAACTATTCAAACTGATAAATTCATGTTTCTTTCGTGTAAAACGGCGATTTATGAGAAATGACGATAAAATTGCTGCTTTAAACTTGCAAAAACATAGAAAAACGCTGTTTTTAACTACTCAAACTGATAAATTCAGGTTTCTTTCGTTCGAAAGGGTGGATTTTTGTGAAATCACTATAAAACTGCTGTTTTAAACTTGCAAAAACATAGAAAAACCCTGTTTTGAACTATTCAAACTGACAAATTCATGTTTCTTTCGCGTGAAACGGCGATTTATGAGAAATGACGATAAAATTGCTGTTTTAAAGTTGCAAAAACATAGAAAAACGCTGTTTTGAACTATTCAAACTGACAAATTCATGTTTCTTTCTTGTGAAACGGCGATTTATGAGAAATGACGATAAAATTGCTGTTTTAAACTTGCAAAAACATAGAAAAACGCTGTTTTTAACTATTCAAACTGATAAATTCAGGTTTCTTTCGTTCGAAACGGTGAATTTTTGTGAAATCACGATAAAACTGCTGTTTTAAACTTGCAAAAACATAGAAAAACGCTGTTTTGAACTATTCAAACTGTCAAATTCATGTTTCTTTCGTGCGAAACGGCGATTTATGAGAAATGACGATAAAATTGCTGTTTTAAACTGGCAAAAACATAGAAAAACGCTGTTTTGAACTATTCAAACTAACAAATTCATGTTTCTTTCGTGTGAAACGGCGATTTATGAGAAATGACGATAAAATTGCTGTTTTAAACTTGCAAAAACATAGAAAAACGCTGTTTTCAACTATTCAAACTGATAAATTCATGTTTCTTTCGTGTAAAACGGCGATTTATGAGAAATAACGATAAAATTGCTGTTTTAAACTTGCAAAAACATAGAAAAACGCTGTTTTGAACTATTCAAACTGACAAATTCATGTTTCTTTCGTGTGAAACGGCGATTTATGAGAAATAACGATAAAATTGCTGTTTTAAACTTGCAAAAACATAGAAAAACGCAGTTTTCAACTATTCAAACTGATAAATTCATGTTTCTTTCGTGTAAAACGGCGATTTATGAGAAATGACGATAAAATTGCTGTTTTAAACTTGCAAAAACATAGAAAAACGCTGTTTTTAACTACTCAAACTGATAAATTCAGGTTTCTTTCGTTCGAAAGGGTGGATTTTTGTGAAATCACTATAAAACTGCTGTTTTAAACTTGCAAAAACATAGAAAAACCCTGTTTTGAACTATTCAAACTGACAAATTCATGTTTCTTTCGCGTGAAACGGCGATTTATGAGAAATGACGATAAAATTGCTGTTTTAAAGTTGCAAAAACATAGAAAAACGCTGTTTTGAACTATTCAAACTGACAAATTCATGTTTCTTTCTTGTGAAACGGCGATTTATGAGAAATGACGATAAAATTGCTGTTTTAAACTTGCAAAAACATAGAAAAACGCTGTTTTTAACTATTCAAACTGATAAATTCAGGTTTCTTTCGTTCGAAACGGTGAATTTTTGTGAAATCGCGATAAAACTGCTGTTTTAAACTTGCAAAAACATAGAAAAACGCTGTTTTGAACTATTCAAACTGTCAAATTCATGTTTCTTTCGTGCGAAACGGCGATTTATGAGAAATGACGATAAAATTGCTGTTTTAAACTTGCAAAAACATAGAAAAACGCTGTTTTCAACTTTTCAAACTGACAAATTCATGTTTCTTTCGTGTGAACGGCGATTTATAAGAAATGACGATAAAATTGCTGTTTTAAACTTGCAAAAACATAGAAAAACGCTGTTTTGAACTATTCAAACTAACAAATTCATGTTTCTTTCGTGTGAAACGGCGATTTATGAGAAATGACGATAAAATTGCTGTTTTAAACTTGCAAAAACATAGAAAAACGCTGTTTTCAACTATTCAAACTGATAAATTCATGTTTCTTTCGTGTGAAACGGCGATTTATGAGAAATGACGATAAAATTGCTGTTTTAAACTTGCAAAAACATAGAAAAACGCTGTTTTGAACTATTCAAACTGACAAATTCATGTTTCTTTCGTGTGAAACGGCGATTTATGAGAAATAACGATAAAATTGCTGTTTTAAACTTGCAAAACCATAGAAAAACGCTGTTTTTAACTACTCAAACTGATAAATTCAGGTTTCTTTCGTTCGAAAGGGTGGATTTTTGTGAAATCACTATAAAACTGCTGTTTTAAACTTGCAAAAACATAGAAAAACCCTGTTTTGAACTATTCAAACTGACAAATTCATGTTTCTTTCGCGTGAAACGGCGATTTATGAGAAATGACGATAAAATTGCTGTTTTAAACTTGCAAAAACATAGAAAAACGCTGTTTTGAACTATTCAAACTGACAAATTCATGTTTCTTTCGTGTGAAACGGCGATTTATGAGAAATGACGATAAAATTGCTGTTTTAAACTTGCAAAAACATAGAAAAACGCTGTTTTTAACTATTCAAACTGATAAATTCAGGTTTCTTTCGTTCGAAACGGTGAATTTTTGTGAAATCGCGATAAAACTGCTGTTTTAAACTTGCAAAAACATAGAAAAACGCTGTTTTGAACTATTCAAACTGTAAAATTCATGTTTCTTTCGTGCGAAACGGCGATTTATGAGAAATGACGATAAAATTGCTGTTTTAAACTTGCAAAAACATAGAAAAACGCTGTTTTGAACTATTCAAACTGACAAATTCATGTTTCTTTCGTGTGAAACGGCGATTTATGAGAAATGACGATAAAATTGCTGTTTTAAACTTGCAAAAACATAGAAAAACGCTGTTTTGAACTATTCAAACTAACAAATTCATGTTTCTTTCGTGTGAAACGGCGATTTATGAGAAATGACGATAAAATTGCTGTTTTAAACTTGCAAAAACATAGAAAAACGCTGTTTTCAACTATTCAAACTGATAAATTCATGTTTCTTTCGTGTAAAACGGCGATTTATGAGAAATAACGATAAAATTGCTGTTTTAAACTTGCAAAAACATAGAAAAACGCTGTTTTGAACTATTCAAACTGACAAATTCATGTTTCTTTCGTGTGAAACGGCGATTTATGAGAAATAACGATAAAATTGCTGTTTTAAACTTGCAAAAACATAGAAAAACGCAGTTTTCAACTATTCAAACTGATAAATTCATGTTTCTTTCGTGTAAAACGGCGATTTATGAGAAATGACGATAAAATTGCTGTTTTAAACTTGCAAAAACATAGAAAAACGCTGTTTTTAACTACTCAAACTGATAAATTCAGGTTTCTTTCGTTCGAAAGGGTGGATTTTTGTGAAATCACTATAAAACTGTTGTTTTAAACTTGCAAAAACATAGAAAAACCCTGTTTTGAACTATTCAAACTGACAAATTCATGTTTCTTTCGCGTGAAACGGCGATTTATGAGAAATGACGATAAAATTGCTGTTTTAAAGTTGCAAAAACATAGAAAAACGCTGTTTTGAACTATTCAAACTGACAAATTCATGTTTCTTTCTTGTGAAACGGCGATTTATGAGAAATGACGATAAAATTGCTGTTTTAAACTTACAAAAACATAGAAAAACGCTGTTTTTAACTATTCAAACTGATAAATTCAGGTTTCTTTCGTTCGAAACGGTGAATTTTTGTGAAATCGCGATAAAACTGCTGTTTTAAACTTGCAAAAACATAGAAAAACGCTGTTTTGAACTATTCAAACTGTCAAATTCATGTTTCTTTCGTGCGAAACGGCGATTTATGAGAAATGACGATAAAATTGCTGTTTTAAACTTGCAAAAACATAGAAAAACGCTCTTTTGAACTATTCAAACTGACAAATTCATGTTTCTTTCGTGTGAAACGGCGATTTATGAGAAATGACGATAAAATTGCTGTTTTAAACTTGCAAAAACATAGAAAAACGCTGTTTTTAACTATTCAAACTGATAAATTCAGGTTTCTTTCGTTCGAAACGGTGGATTTTTGTGAAATCACGATAAAACTGCTGTTTTAAACTTGCAAAAACATAGAAAAACGCTGTTTTGAACTATTCAAACTGACAAATTCATGTTTCTTTCGTGTGAAACGGCGATTTATGAGAAATGACGATAAAATTGCTGTTTTAAACTTGCAAAAACATAGAAAAACGCTGTTTTCAACTATTCAAACTGATAAATTCATGTTTCTTTCGTGTAAAACGGCGATTTATGAGAAATGACGATAAAATTGCTGTTTTAAACTTGCAAAAACATAGAAAAACGCTGTTTTGAACTATTCAAACTGACAAATTCATGTTTCTTTCGTGTGAAACGGCGATTTATGAGAAATGACGATAAAATTGCTGTTTTAAACTTGCAAAAACATAGAAAAACGCTGTTTTGAACTATTCAAACTAACAAATTCATGTTTCTTTCGTGTGAAACGGCGATTTATGAGAAATGACGATAAAATTGCTGTTTTAAACTTGCAAAAACATAGAAAAAACGCTGTTTTTAACTATTCAAACTGATAAATTCAGGTTTCTTTCGTTCGAAACGGTGAATTTTTGTGAAATCACGATAAAACTGCTGTTTTAAACTTGCAAAAACATAGAAAAACGCTGTTTTGAACTATTCAAACTGTCAAATTCATGTTTCTTTTGTGCGAAACGGCGATTTATGAGAAATGACGATAAAATTGCTGTTTTAAACTTGCAAAAACATAGAAAAACGCTGTTTTGAACTATTCAAACTGACAAATTCATGTTTCTTTCGTGTGAAACGGCGATTTATGAGAAATGACGATAAAATTGCTGTTTTAAACTTGCAAAAACATAGAAAAACGCTGTTTTGAACTATTCAAACTAACAAATTCATGTTTCTTTCGTGTGAAACGGCGATTTATGAGAAATGACGATAAAATTGCTGTTTTAAACTTGCAAAAACAAAGAAAAACGCTGTTTTCAACTATTCAAACTGATAAATTCATGTTTCTTTCGTGTAAAACGGCGATTTATGAGAAATAACGATAAAATTGCTGTTTTAAACTTGCAAAAACATAGAAAAACGCTGTTTTGAACTATTCAAACTGACAAATTCATGTTTCTTTCGTGTGAAACGGCGATTTATGAGAAATAACGATAAAATTGCTGTTTTAAACTTGCAAAAACATAGAAAAACGCAGTTTTCAACTATTCAAACTGATAAATTCATGTTTCTTTCGTGTAAAACGGCGATTTATGAGAAATGACGATAAAATTGCTGCTTTAAACTTGCAAAAACATAGAAAAACGCTGTTTTTAACTACTCAAACTGATAAATTCAGGTTTCTTTCGTTCGAAAGGGTGGATTTTTGTGAAATCACTATAAAACTGCTGTTTTAAACTTGCAAAAACATAGAAAAACCCTGTTTTGAACTATTCAAACTGACAAATTCATGTTTCTTTCGCGTGAAACGGCGATTTATGAGAAATGACGATAAAATTGCTGTTTTAAAGTTGCAAAAACATAGAAAAACGCTGTTTTGAACTATTCAAACTGACAAATTCATGTTTCTTTCTTGTGAAACGGCGATTTATGAGAAATGACGATAAAATTGCTGTTTTAAACTTGCAAAAACATAGAAAAACGCTGTTTTTAACTATTCAAACTGATAAATTCAGGTTTCTTTCGTTCGAAACGGTGAATTTTTGTGAAATCACGATAAAACTGCTGTTTTAAACTTGCAAAAACATAGAAAAACGCTGTTTTGAACTATTCAAACTGTCAAATTCATGTTTCTTTCGTGCGAAACGGCGATTTATGAGAAATGACGATAAAATTGCTGTTTTAAACTGGCAAAAACATAGAAAAACGCTGTTTTGAACTATTCAAACTAACAAATTCATGTTTCTTTCGTGTGAAACGGCGATTTATGAGAAATGACGATAAAATTGCTGTTTTAAACTTGCAAAAACATAGAAAAACGCTGTTTTCAACTATTCAAACTGATAAATTCATGTTTCTTTCGTGTAAAACGGCGATTTATGAGAAATAACGATAAAATTGCTGTTTTAAACTTGCAAAAACATAGAAAAACGCTGTTTTGAACTATTCAAACTGACAAATTCATGTTTCTTTCGTGTGAAACGGCGATTTATGAGAAATAACGATAAAATTGCTGTTTTAAACTTGCAAAAACATAGAAAAACGCAGTTTTCAACTATTCAAACTGATAAATTCATGTTTCTTTCGTGTAAAACGGCGATTTATGAGAAATGACGATAAAATTGCTGTTTTAAACTTGCAAAAACATAGAAAAACGCTGTTTTTAACTACTCAAACTGATAAATTCAGGTTTCTTTCGTTCGAAAGGGTGGATTTTTGTGAAATCACTATAAAACTGCTGTTTTAAACTTGCAAAAACATAGAAAAACCCTGTTTTGAACTATTCAAACTGACAAATTCATGTTTCTTTCGCGTGAAACGGCGATTTATGAGAAATGACGATAAAATTGCTGTTTTAAAGTTGCAAAAACATAGAAAAACGCTGTTTTGAACTATTCAAACTGACAAATTCATGTTTCTTTCTTGTGAAACGGCGATTTATGAGAAATGACGATAAAATTGCTGTTTTAAACTTGCAAAAACATAGAAAAACGCTGTTTTTAACTATTCAAACTGATAAATTCAGGTTTCTTTCGTTCGAAACGGTGAATTTTTGTGAAATCGCGATAAAACTGCTGTTTTAAACTTGCAAAAACATAGAAAAACGCTGTTTTGAACTATTCAAACTGTCAAATTCATGTTTCTTTCGTGCGAAACGGCGATTTATGAGAAATGACGATAAAATTGCTGTTTTAAACTTGCAAAAACATAGAAAAACGCTGTTTTCAACTTTTCAAACTGACAAATTCATGTTTCTTTCGTGTGAACGGCGATTTATAAGAAATGACGATAAAATTGCTGTTTTAAACTTGCAAAAACATAGAAAAACGCTGTTTTGAACTATTCAAACTAACAAATTCATGTTTCTTTCGTGTGAAACGGCGATTTATGAGAAATGACGATAAAATTGCTGTTTTAAACTTGCAAAAACATAGAAAAACGCTGTTTTCAACTATTCAAACTGATAAATTCATGTTTCTTTCGTGTGAAACGGCGATTTATGAGAAATGACGATAAAATTGCTGTTTTAAACTTGCAAAAACATAGAAAAACGCTGTTTTGAACTATTCAAACTGACAAATTCATGTTTCTTTCGTGTGAAACGGCGATTTATGAGAAATAACGATAAAATTGCTGTTTTAAACTTGCAAAACCATAGAAAAACGCTGTTTTTAACTACTCAAACTGATAAATTCAGGTTTCTTTCGTTCGAAAGGGTGGATTTTTGTGAAATCACTATAAAACTGCTGTTTTAAACTTGCAAAAACATAGAAAAACCCTGTTTTGAACTATTCAAACTGACAAATTCATGTTTCTTTCGCGTGAAACGGCGATTTATGAGAAATGACGATAAAATTGCTGTTTTAAACTTGCAAAAACATAGAAAAACGCTGTTTTGAACTATTCAAACTGACAAATTCATGTTTCTTTCGTGTGAAACGGCGATTTATGAGAAATGACGATAAAATTGCTGTTTTAAACTTGCAAAAACATAGAAAAACGCTGTTTTTAACTATTCAAACTGATAAATTCAGGTTTCTTTCGTTCGAAACGGTGAATTTTTGTGAAATCGCGATAAAACTGCTGTTTTAAACTTGCAAAAACATAGAAAAACGCTGTTTTGAACTATTCAAACTGTCAAATTCATGTTTCTTTCGTGCGAAACGGCGATTTATGAGAAATGACGATAAAATTGCTGTTTTAAACTTGCAAAAACATAGAAAAACGCTGTTTTCAACTTTTCAAACTGACAAATTCATGTTTCTTTCGTGTGAAACGGCGATTTATAAGAAATGACGATAAAATTGCTGTTTTAAACTTGCAAAAACATAGAAAAACGCTGTTTTGAACTATTCAAACTAACAAATTCATGTTTCTTTCGTGTGAAACGGCGATTTATGAGAAATGACGATAAAATTGCTGTTTTAAACTTGCAAAAACATAGAAAAACGCTGTTTTCAACTATTCAAACTGATAAATTCATGTTTCTTTCGTGTGAAACGGCGATTTATGAGAAATGACGATAAAATTGCTGTTTTAAACTTGCAAAAACATAGAAAAACGCTGTTTTGAACTATTCAAACTGACAAATTCTTGTTTCTTTCGTGTGAAACGGCGATTTATGAGAAATAACGATAAAATTGCTGTTTTAAACTTGCAAAACCATAGAAAAACGCTGTTTTTAACTACTCAAACTGATAAATTCAGGTTTCTTTCGTTCGAAAGGGTGGATTTTGTGAAATCACTATAAAACTGCTGTTTTAAACTTGCAAAAACATAGAAAAACCCTGTTTTGAACTATTCAAACTGACAAATTCATGTTTCTTTCGCGTGAAACGGCGATTTATGAGAAATGACGATAAAATTGCTGTTTTAAACTTGCAAAAACATAGAAAAACGCTGTTTTGAACTATTCAAACTGACAAATTCATGTTTCTTTCGTGTGAAACGGCGATTTATGAGAAATGACGATAAAATTGCTGTTTTAAACTTGCAAAAACATAGAAAAACGCTGTTTTTAACTATTCAAACTGATAAATTCAGGTTTCTTTCGTTCGAAACGGTGAATTTTTGTGAAATCGCGATAAAACTGCTGTTTTAAACTTGCAAAAACATAGAAAAACGCTGTTTTGAACTATTCAAACTGTCAAATTCATGTTTCTTTCGTGCGAAACGGCGATTTATGAGAAATGACGATAAAATTGCTGTTTTAAACTTGCAAAAACATAGAAAAACGCTGTTTTCAACTTTTCAAACTGACAAATTCATGTTTCTTTCGTGTGAAACGGCGATTTATAAGAAATGACGATAAAATTGCTGTTTTAAACTTGCAAAAACATAGAAAAACGCTGTTTTGAACTATTCAAACTAACAAATTCATGTTTCTTTCGTGTGAAACGGCGATTTATGAGAAATGACGATAAAATTGCTGTTTTAAACTTGCAAAAACATAGAAAAACGCTGTTTTCAACTATTCAAACTGATAAATTCATGTTTCTTTCGTGTGAAACGGCGATTTATGAGAAATGACGATAAAATTGCTGTTTTAAACTTGCAAAAACATAGAAAAACGCTGTTTTGAACTATTCAAACTGACAAATTCATGTTTCTTTCGTGTGAAACGGCGATTTATGAGAAATAACGATAAAATTGCTGTTTTAAACTTGCAAAACCATAGAAAAACGCTGTTTTAAACTACTCAAACTGATAAATTCAGGTTTCTTTCGTTCGAAAGGGTGGATTTTTGTGAAATCACTATAAAACTGCTGTTTTAAACTTGCAAAAACATAGAAAAACCCTGTTTTGAACTATTCAAACTGACAAATTCATGTTTCTTTCGCGTGAAACGGCGATTTATGAGAAATGACGATAAAATTGCTGTTTTAAACTTGCAAAAACATAGAAAAACGCTGTTTTGAACTATTCAAACTGACAAATTCATGTTTCTTTCGTGTGAAACGGCGATTTATGAGAAATGACGATAAAATTGCTGTTTTAAACTTGCAAAAACATAGAAAAACGCTGTTTTTAACTATTCAAACTGATAAATTCAGGTTTCTTTCGTTCGAAACGGTGAATTTTTGTGAAATCACGATAAAACTGCTGTTTTAAACTTGCAAAAACATAGAAAAACGCTGTTTTGAACTATTCAAACTGTCAAATTCATGTTTCTTTCGTGCGAAACGGCGATTTATGAGAAATGACGATAAAATTGCTGTTTTAAACTTGCAAAAACATAGAAAAACGCTCTTTTGAACTATTCAAACTGACAAATTCATGTTTCTTTCGTGTGAAACGGCGATTTATGAGAAATGACGATAAAATTGCTGTTTTAAACTTGCAAAAACATAGAAAAACGCTGTTTTTAACTATTCAAACTGATAAATTCAGGTTTCTTTCGTTCGAAACGGTGGATTTTTGTGAAATCACGATAAAACTGCTGTTTTAAACTTGCAAAAACATAGAAAAACGCTGTTTTGAACTATTCAAACTGACAAATTCATGTTTCTTTCGTGTGAAACGGCGATTTATGAGAAATGACGATAAAATTGCTGTTTAAAACTTGCAAAAACATAGAAAAACGCTGTTTTCAACTATTCAAACTGATAAATTCATGTTTCTTTCGTGTAAAACGGCGATTTATGAGAAATGACGATAAAATTGCTGTTTTAAACTTGCAAAAACATAGAAAAACGCTGTTTTGAACTATTCAAACTGACAAATTCATGTTTCTTTCGTGTGAAACGGCGATTTATGAGAAATGACGATAAAATTGCTGTTTTAAACTTGCAAAAACATAGAAAAACGCTGTTTTGAACTATTCAAACTAACAAATTCATGTTTCTTTCGTGTGAAACGGCGATTTATGAGAAATGACGATAAAATTGCTGTTTTAAACTTGCAAAAACATAGAAAAACGCTGTTTTCAACTATTCAAACTGATAAATTCATGTTTCTTTCGTGTAAAACGGCGATTTATGAGAAATGACGATAAAATTGCTGTTTTAAACTTGCAAAAACATAGAAAAACGCTGTTTTTAACTACTCAAACTGATAAATTCAGGTTTCTTTCGTTCGAAAGGGTGGATTTTTGTGAAATCACTATAAAACTGCTGTTTTAAACTTGCAAAAACATAGAAAAACCCTGTTTTGAACTATTCAACTGACAAATTCATGTTTCTTTCTTGTGAAACGGCGATTTATGAGAAATGACGATAAAATTGCTGTTTTAAACTTGCAAAAACATAGAAAAACGCTGTTTTTAACTATTCAAACTGATAAATTCAGGTTTCTTTCGTTCGAAACGGTGAATTTTTGTGAAATCACGATAAAACTGCTGTTTTAAACTTGCAAAAACATAGAAAAACGCTGTTTTGAACTATTCAAACTGTCAAATTCATGTTTCTTTCGTGCGAAACGGCGATTTATGAGAAATGACGATAAAATTGCTGTTTTAAACTTGCAAAAACATAGAAAAACGCTGTTTTGAACTTTTCAAACTGACAAATTCATGTTTCTTTCGTGTGAAACGGCGATTTATAAGAAATGACGATAAAATTGCTGTTTTAAACTTGCAAAAACATAGAAAAACGCTGTTTTGAACTATTCAAACTAACAAATTCATGTTTCTTTCGTGTGAAACGGCGATTTATGAGAAATGACGATAAAATTGCTGTTTTAAACTTGCAAAAACATAGAAAAACGCTGTTTTCAACTATTCAAACTGATAAATTCATGTTTCTTTCGTGTGAAACGGCGATTTATGAGAAATGACGATAAAATTGCTGTTTTAAACTTGCAAAAACATAGAAAAAACGCTGTTTTGAACTATTCAAACTGACAAATTCATGTTTCTTTCGTGTGAAACGGCGATTTATGAGAAATAACGATAAAATTGCTGTTTTAAACTTGCAAAAACATAGAAAAACGCTGTTTTTAACTACTCAAACTGATAAATTCAGGTTTCTTTCGTTCGAAACGGTGGATTTTTGTGAAATCACTATAAAACTGCTGTTTTAAACTTGCAAAAACATAGAAAAACCCTGTTTTGAACTATTCAAACTGACAAATTCATGTTTCTTTCGCGTGAAACGGCGATTTATGAGAAATGACGATAAAATTGCTGTTTTAAACTTGCAAAAACATAGAAAAACGCTGTTTTGAACTATTCAAACTGACAAATTCATGTTTCTTTCGTGTGAAACGGCGATTTATGAGAAATGACGATAAAATTGCTGTTTTAAACTTGCAAAAACATAGAAAAACGCTGTTTTTAACTATTCAAACTGATAAATTCAGGTTTCTTTCGTTCGAAACGGTGAATTTTTGTGAAATCACGATAAAACTGCTGTTTTAAACTTGCAAAAACATAGAAAAACGCTGTTTTGAACTATTCAAACTGTCAAATTCATGTTTCTTTCGTGCGAAACGGCGATTTATGAGAAATGACGATAAAATTGCTGTTTTAAACTTGCAAAAACATAGAAAAACGCTCTTTTGAACTATTCAAACTGACAAATTCATGTTTCTTTCGTGTGAAACGGCGATTTATGAGAAATGACGATAAAATTGCTGTTTTAAACTTGCAAAAACATAGAAAAACGCTGTTTTTAACTATTCAAACTGATAAATTCAGGTTTCTTTCGTTCGAAACGGTGGATTTTTGTGAAATCACGATAAAACTGCTGTTTTAAACTTGCAAAAACATAGAAAAACGCTGTTTTGAACTATTCAAACTGACAAATTCATGTTTCTTTCGTGTGAAACGGCGATTTATGAGAAATGACGATAAAATTGCTGTTTTAAACTTGCAAAAACATAGAAAAACGCTGTTTTCAACTATTCAAACTGATAAATTCATGTTTCTTTCGTGTAAAACGGCGATTTATGAGAAATGACGATAAAATTGCTGTTTTAAACTTGCAAAAACATAGAAAAACGCTGTTTTGAACTATTCAAACTGACAAATTCATGTTTCTTTCGTGTGAAACGGCGATTTATGAGAAATGACGATAAAATTGCTGTTTTAAAGTTGCAAAAACATAGAAAAACGCTGTTTTGAACTATTCAACTGACAAATTCATGTTTCTTTCTTGTGAAACGGCGATTTATGAGAAATGACGATAAAATTGCTGTTTATAACTTGCAAAAACATAGAAAAACGCTGTTTTTAACTATTCAAACTGATAAATTCAGGTTTCTTTCGTTCGAAACGGTGAATTTTTGTGAAATCACGATAAAACTGCTGTTTTAAACTTGCAAAAACATAGAAAAACGCTGTTTTGAACTATTCAAACTGTCAAATTCATGTTTCTTTCGTGCGAAACGGCGATTTATGAGAAATGACGATAAAATTGCTGTTTTAAACTTGCAAAAACATAGAAAAACGCTGTTTTGAACTTTTCAAACTGACAAATTCATGTTTCTTTCGTGTGAAACGGCGATTTATAAGAAATGACGATAAAATTGCTGTTTTAAACTTGCAAAAACATAGAAAAACGCTGTTTTGAACTATTAAAACTAACAAATTCATGTTTCTTTCTTGTGAAACGGCGATTTATGAGAAATGACGATAAAATTGCTGTTTTAAACTTGCAAAAACATAGAAAAACGCTGTTTTCAACTATTCAAACTGATAAATTCATGTTTCTTTCGTGTGAAACGGCGATTTATGAGAAATGACGATAAAATTGCTGTTTTAAACTTGCAAAAACATAGAAAAACGCTGTTTTTAACTACTCAAACTGATAAATTCAGGTTTCTTTCGTTCGAAACGGTGGATTTTTGTGAAATCACTATAAAACTGCTGTTTTAAACTTGCAAAAACATAGAAAAACCCTGTTTTGAACTATTCAAACTGACAAATTCATGTTTCTTTCGCGTGAAACGGCGATTTATGAGAAATGACGATAAAATTGCTGTCTTAAACTTGCAAAAACATAGAAAAACGCTGTTTTGAACTATTCAAACTGACAAATTCATGTTTCTTTCGTGTGAAACGGCGATTTATGAGAAATGACGATAAAATTGCTGTTTTAAACTTGCAAAAACATAGAAAAACGCTGTTTTTAACTATTCAAACTGATAAATTCAGGTTTCTTTCGTTCGAAACGGTGAATTTTTGTGAAATCACGATAAAACTGCTGTTTTAAACTTGCAAAAACATAGAAAAACGCTGTTTTGAACTATTCAAACTGTCAAATTCATGTTTCTTTCGTGCGAAACGGCGATTTATGAGAAATGACGATAAAATTGCTGTTTTAAACTTGCAAAAACATAGAAAAACGCTCTTTTGAACTATTCAAACTGACAAATTCATGTTTCTTTCGTGTGAAACGGCGATTTATGAGAAATGACGATAAAATTGCTGTTTTAAACTTGCAAAAACATAGAAAAACGCTGTTTTTAACTATTCAAACTGATAAATTCAGGTTTCTTTCGTTCGAAACGGTGGATTTTTGTGAAATCACGATAAAACTGCTGTTTTAAACTTGCAAAAACATAGAAAAACGCTGTTTTGAACTATTCAAACTGACAAATTCATGTTTCTTTCGTGTGAAACGGCGATTTATGAGAAATGACGATAAAATTGCTGTTTTAAACTTGCAAAAACATAGAAAAACGCTGTTTTCAACTATTCAAACTGATAAATTCATGTTTCTTTCGTGTAAAACGGCGATTTATGAGAAATGACGATAAAATTGCTGTTTTAAACTTGCAAAAACATAGAAAAACGCTGTTTTGAACTATTCAAACTGACAAATTCATGTTTCTTTCGTGTGAAACGGCGATTTATGAGAAATGACGATAAAATTGCTGTTTTAAACTTGCAAAAACATAGAAAAACGCTGTTTTGAACTATTCAAACTAACAAATTCATGTTTCTTTCGTGTGAAACGGCGATTTATGAGAAATGACGATAAAATTGCTGTTTTAAACTTGGAAAAACATAGAAAAACGCTGTTTTCAACTATTAAACTGATAAATTCATGTTTCTTTCGTGTGAAACGGCGATTTATGAGAAATGACGATAAAATTGCTGTTTTAAACTTGCAAAAACATAGAAAAACGCTGTTTTTAACTATTCAAACTGATAAATTCAGGTTTCTTTCGTTCGAAACGGTGGATTTTTGTGAAATCACGATAAAACTGCTGTTTTAAACTTGCAAAAACATAGAAAAACGCTGTTTTGAACTATTCAAACTGTCAAATTCATGTTTCTTTCGTGCGAAACGGCGATTTATGAGAAATGACGATAAAATTGCTGTTTTAAACTTGCAAAAACATAGAAAAACGCTGTTTTGAACTTTTCAAACTGACAAATTCATGTTTCTTTCGTGTGAAACGGCGATTTATAAGAAATGACGATAAAATTGCTGTTTTAAACTTGCAAAAACATAGAAAAACGCTGTTTTGAACTATTCAAACTAACAAATTCATGTTTCTTTCGTGTGAAACGGCGATTTATGAGAAATGACGATAAAATTGCTGTTTTAAACTTGCAAAAACATAGAAAAACGCTGTTTTCAACTATTCAAACTGATAAATTCATGTTTCTTTCGTGTGAAACGGCGATTTATGAGAAATGACGATAAAATTGCTGTTTTAAACTTGCAAAAACATAGAAAAACGCTGTTTTGAACTATTCAAACTGACAAATTCATGTTTCTTTCGCGTGAAACGGCGATTTATGAGAAATGACGATAAAATTGCTGTTTTAAACTTGCAAAAACATAGAAAAACGCTGTTTTGAACTATTTAAACTGATAAATTCATGTTTCTTTCGTGTGAAACGGCGATTTATGAGAAATGAGGATAAAATTGCTGTTTTAAACTTGCAAAAACATAGAAAAACGCTGTTTTTAACTACTCAAACTGATAAATTCAGGTTTCTTTCGTTCGAAAGGGTGGATTTTTGTGAAATCACGATAAAATTGCTGTTTTAAACTTGCAAAAACATAGAAAAACGCTGTTTTCAACTATTCAAACTGATAAATTCATGTTTCTTTCGTGTAAAACGGCGATTTATGAGAAATGACGATAAAATTGCTGTTTTAAACTAGCAAAAACATAGAAAAACGCTGTTTTGAACTATTCAAACTGACAAATTCATGTTTCTTTCGTGTGAAACGGCGATTTATGAGAAATGACGATAAAATTGCTGTTTTAAACTTGCAAAAACATAGAAAAACGCTGTTTTGAACTATTCAAACTAACAAATTCATGTTTCTTTCGTGTGAAACGGCGATTTATGAGAAATGACGATAAAATTGCTGTTTTAAACTTGCAAAAACATAGAAAAACGCTGTTTTTAACTATTCAAACTAACAAATTCATGTTTCTTTCGTGTGAAACGGCGATTTATGAGAAATGACGATAAAATTGCTGTTTTAAACTTGCAAAAACATAGAAAAACGCTGTTTTCAACTATTCAAACTGACAAATTCATTATTCTTTCGTGCGAAACGGCGATTTATGAGAAATGACGATAAAATTGCTGTTTTAAACTTGCAAAAACATAGAAAAACGCTGTTTTCAACTATTCAAACTGACAAATTCATTATTCTTTCGTGCGAAACGGCGATTTATGAGAAATGACGATAAAATTGCTGTTTTAAACTTGCAAAAACATAGAAAAACGCTGTTTTTAACTATTCAAACTGATAAATTCAGGTTTCTTTCGTTCGAAAGGGTGTATTTTTGTGAAATCACGATAAAACTGCTGTTTTAAACTAGCAAAAACATAGAAAAACCCTGTTTTGAACTATTCAAACTGACAAATTTATGTTTCTTTCGTGTGAAACGGCGATTTATGAGAAATGACGATAAAATTGCTGTTTTAAACTTGCAAAAACATAGAAAAACGCTGTTTTCAACTATTCAAACTGACAAATTCATTATTCTTTCGTGCGAAACGGCGATTTATGAGAAATGAGGATAAAATTGCTGTTTTAAACTTGCAAAAACATAGAAAAACGCTGTTTTTAACTATTCAAACTGATAAATTCAGGTTTCTTTCGTTCGAAACGGTGAATTTTTGTGAAATCACGATAAAACTGCTGTTTTAAACTTGCAAAAACATAGAAAAACGCTGTTTTGAACTATTCAAACTGTCAAATTCATGTTTCTTTCATGCGAAACGGCGATTTATGAGAAATGACGATAAAATTGCTGTTTTAAACTTGCAAAAACATAGAAAAACGCTGTTTTGAACTTTCCAAACTGACAAATTCATGTTTCTTTCGTGTGAAACGGCGATTTATAAGAAATGACGATAAAATTGCTGTTCTAAACTTGCAAAAACATAGAAAAACGCTGTTTTGAACTATTCAAACTAACAAATTCATGTTTCTTTCGTGTGAAACGGCGATTTATGAGAAATGACGATAAAATTGCTGTTTTAAACTTGGAAAAACATAGAAAAACGCTGTTTTCAACTATTAAACTGATAAATTCATGTTTCTTTCGTGTGAAACGGCGATTTATGAGAAATGACGATAAAATTGCTGTTTTAAACTTGCAAAAACATAGAAAAACGCTGTTTTTAACTATTCAAACTGATAAATTCAGGTTTCTTTCGTTCGAAACGGTGGATTTTTGTGAAATCACGATAAAACTGCTGTTTTAAACTTGCAAAAACATAGAAAAACGCTGTTTTGAACTATTCAAACTGACAAATTCATGTTTCTTTCGTGTGAAAAGGCGATTTATGAGAAATGACGATAAAATTGCTGTTTTAAACTTGCAAAAACATAGAAAAACGCTGTTTTGAACTATTCAAACTGACAAATTCATGTTTCTTTCGTGTGAAACGGCGATTTATGAGAAATGACGATAAAATTGCTGTTTTAAACTTGCAAAAACATAGAAAAACGCAGTTTTCAACTATTCAAACTGATAAATTCATGTTTCTTTCGTGTGAAACGGCGATTTATGAGAAATAACGATAAAATTGCTGTTTTAAACTTGCAAAAACATAGAAAAACGCTGTTTTCAACTATTCAAACTGATAAATTCATGTTTCTTTCGTGTAAAACGGCGATTTATGAGAAATGACGATAAAATTGCTGTTTTAAACTTGCAAAAACATAGAAAAACGCTGTTTTGAACTATTCAAACTGACAAATTCATGTTTCTTTCGTGTGAAACGGCGATTTATGAGAAATGACGATAAAATTGCTGTTTTAAACTTGCAAAAACATAGAAAAACGCTGTTTTGAACTATTCAAACTAACAAATTCATGTTTCTTTCGTGTGAAACGGCGATTTATGAGAAATGACGATAAAATTGCTGTTTTAAACTTGCAAAAACATAGAAAAACGCTGTTTTTAACTATTCAAACTGATAAATTCAGGTTTCTTTCGTTCGAAACGGTGAATTTTTGTGAAATCACGATAAAACTGCTGTTTTAAACTTGCAAAAACATAGAAAAACGCTGTTTTGAACTATTCAAACTGTCAAATTCATGTTTCTTTCGTGCGAAACGGCGATTTATGAGAAATGACGATAAAATTGCTGTTTTAAACTTGCAAAAACATAGAAAAACGCTGTTTTGAACTTTTCAAACTGACAAATTCATGTTTCTTTCGTGTGAAACGGCGATTTATAAGAAATGACGATAAAATTGCTGTTTTAAACTTGCAAAAACATAGAAAAACGCTGTTTTGAACTATTCAAACTAACAAATTCATGTTTCTTTCGTGTGAAACGGCGATTTATGAGAAATGACGATAAAATTGCTGTTTTAAACTTGCAAAAACATAGAAAAACGCTGTTTTCAACTATTAAACTGATAAATCCATGTTTCTTTCGTGTGAAACGGCGATTTATGAGAAATGACGATAAAATTGCTGTTTTAAACTTGCAAAAACATAGAAAAACGCTGTTTTTAACTACTCAAACTGATAAATTCAGGTTTCTTTCGTTCGAAAGGGTGGATTTTTGTGAAATCACTATAAAACTGCTGTTTTAAACTTGCAAAAACATAGAAAAACCCTGTTTTGAACTATTCAAACTGACAAATTCATGTTTCTTTCGCGTGAAACGGCGATTTATGAGAAATGACGATAAAATTGCTGTTTTAAACTTGCAAAAACATAGAAAAACGCTGTTTTCAACTATTCAAACTGATAAATTCATGTTTCTTTCGTGTAAAACGGCGATTTATGAGAAATGACGATAAAATTGCTGTTTTAAACTTGCAAAAACATAGAAAAACGCTGTTTTTAACTACTCAAACTGATAAATTCAGGTTTCTTTCGTTCGAAAGGGTGGATTTTTGTGAAATCACGATAAAATTGCTGTTTTAAACTTGCAAAAACATAGAAAAACGCTGTTTTCAACTATTCAAACTGATAAATTCATGTTTCTTTCGTGTAAAACGGCGATTTATGAGAAATGACGATAAAATTGCTGTTTTAAACTAGCAAAAACATAGAAAAACGCTGTTTTGAACTATTCAAACTGACAAATTCATGTTTCTTTCGTGTGAAACGGCGATTTATGAGAAATGACGATAAAATTGCTGTTTTAAACTTGCAAAAACATAGAAAAACGCTGTTTTGAACTATTCAAACTAACAAATTCATGTTTCTTTCGTGTGAAACGGCGATTTATGAGAAATGACGATAAAATTGCTGTTTTAAACTTGCAAAAACATAGAAAAACGCTGTTTTTAACTATTCAAACTAACAAATTCATGTTTCTTTCGTGTGAAACGGCGATTTATGAGAAATGACGATAAAATTGCTGTTTTAAACTTGCAAAAACATAGAAAAACGCTGTTTTCAACTATTCAAACTGACAAATTCATTATTCTTTCGTGCGAAACGGCGATTTATGAGAAATGACGATAAAATTGCTGTTTTAAACTTGCAAAAACATAGAAAAACGCTGTTTTCAACTATTCAAACTGACAAATTCATTATTCTTTCGTGCGAAACGGCGATTTATGAGAAATGACGATAAAATTGCTGTTTTAAACTTGCAAAAACATAGAAAAACGCTGTTTTTAACTATTCAAACTGATAAATTCAGGTTTCTTTCGTTCGAAAGGGTGTATTGTTGTGAAATCACGATAAAACTGCTGTTTTAAACTAGCAAAAACATAGAAAAACCCTGTTTTGAACTATTCAAACTGACAAATTTATGTTTCTTTCGTGTGAAACGGCGATTTATGAGAAATGACGATAAAATTGCTGTTTTAAACTTGCAAAAACATAGAAAAACGCTGTTTTCAACTATTCAAACTGACAAATTCATTATTCTTTCGTGCGAAACGGCGATTTATGAGAAATGACGATAAAATTGCTGTTTTAAACTTGCAAAAACATAGAAAAACGCTGTTTTTAACTATTCAAACTGATAAATTCAGGTTTCTTTCGTTCGAAACGGTGAATTTTTGTGAAATCACGATAAAACTGCTGTTTTAAACTTGCAAAAACATAGAAAAACGCTGTTTTGAACTATTCAAACTGTCAAATTCATGTTTCTTTCATGCGAAACGGCGATTTATGAGAAATGACGATAAAATTGCTGTTTTAAACTTGCAAAAACATAGAAAAACGCTGTTTTGAACTTTCCAAACTGACAAATTCTTGTTTCTTTCGTGTGAAACGGCGATTTATAAGAAATGACGATAAAATTGCTGTTCTAAACTTGCAAAAACATAGAAAAACGCTGTTTTGAACTATTCAAACTAACAAATTCATGTTTCTTTCGTGTGAAACGGCGATTTATGAGAAATGACGATAAAATTGCTGTTTTAAACTTGGAAAAACATAGAAAAACGCTGTTTTCAACTATTAAACTGATAAATTCATGTTTCTTTCGTGTGAAACGGCGATTTATGAGAAATGACGATAAAATTGCTGTTTTAAACTTGCAAAAACATAGAAAAACGCTGTTTTTAACTATTCAAACTGATAAATTCAGGTTTCTTTCGTTCGAAACGGTGGATTTTTGTGAAATCACGATAAAACTGCTGTTTTAAACTTGCAAAAACATAGAAAAACGCTGTTTTGAACTATTCAAACTGACAAATTCATGTTTCTTTCGTGTGAAAAGGCGATTTATGAGAAATGACGATAAAATTGCTGTTTTAAACTTGCAAAAACATAGAAAAACGCTGTTTTGAACTATTCAAACTGACAAATTCATGTTTCTTTCGTGTGAAACGGCGATTTATGAGAAATGACGATAAAATTGCTGTTTTAAACTTGCAAAAACATAGAAAAACGCAGTTTTCAACTATTCAAACTGATAAATTCATGTTTCTTTCGTGTGAAACGGCGATTTATGAGAAATAACGATAAAATTGCTGTTTTAAACTTGCAAAAACATAGAAAAACGCTGTTTTCAACTATTCAAACTGATAAATTCATGTTTCTTTCGTGTAAAACGGCGATTTATGAGAAATGACGATAAAATTGCTGTTTTAAACTTGCAAAAACATAGAAAAACGCTGTTTTGAACTATTCAAACTGACAAATTCATGTTTCTTTCGTGTGAAACGGCGATTTATGAGAAATGACGATAAAATTGCTGTTTTAAACTTGCAAAAACATAGAAAAACGCTGTTTTGAACTATTCAAACTAACAAATTCATGTTTCTTTCGTGTGAAACGGCGATTTATGAGAAATGACGATAAAATTGCTGTTTTAAACTTGCAAAAACATAGAAAAACGCTGTTTTTAACTATTCAAACTGATAAATTCAGGTTTCTTTCGTTCGAAACGGTGAATTTTTGTGAAATCACGATAAAACTGCTGTTTTAAACTTGCAAAAACATAGAAAAACGCTGTTTTGAACTATTCAAACTGTCAAATTCATGTTTCTTTCGTGCGAAACGGCGATTTATGAGAAATGACGATAAAATTGCTGTTTTAAACTTGCAAAAACATAGAAAAACGCTGTTTTGAACTTTTCAAACTGACAAATTCATGTTTCTTTCGTGTGAAACGGCGATTTATAAGAAATGACGATAAAATTGCTGTTTTAAACTTGCAAAAACATAGAAAAACGCTGTTTTGAACTATTCAAACTAACAAATTCATGTTTCTTTCGTGTGAAACGGCGATTTATGAGAAATGACGATAAAATTGCTGTTTTAAACTTGCAAAAACATAGAAAAACGCTGTTTTCAACTATTAAACTGATAAATCCATGTTTCTTTCGTGTGAAACGGCGATTTATGAGAAATGACGATAAAATTGCTGTTTTAAACTTGCAAAAACATAGAAAAACGCTGTTTTTAATTACTCAAACTGATAAATTCAGGTTTCTTTCGTTCGAAAGGGTGGATTTTTGTGAAATCACTATAAAACTGCTGTTTTAAACTTGCAAAAACATAGAAAAACCCTGTTTTGAACTATTCAAACTGACAAATTCATGTTTCTTTCGCGTGAAACGGCGATTTATGAGAAATGACGATAAAATTGCTGTTTTAAACTTGCAAAAACATAGAAAAACGCTGTTTTGAACTATTCAAACTGACAAATTCATGTTTCTTTCGTGTGAAACGGCGATTAATGAGAAATAACGATAAAATTGCTGTTTTAAACTTGCAAAAACATAGAAAAACGCTGTTTTCAACTATTCAAACTGATAAATTCATGTTTCTTTCGTGTAAAACGGCGATTTATGAGAAATGACGATAAAATTGCTGTTTTAAACTTGCAAAAACATAGAAAAACGCTGTTTTTAACTACTCAAACTGATAAATTCAGGTTTCTTTCGTTCGAAAGGGTGGATTTTTGTGAAATCACGATAAAATTGCTGTTTTAAACTTGCAAAAACATAGAAAAACGCTGTTTTCAACTATTCAAACTGATAAATTCATGTTTCTTTCGTGTAAAACGGCGATTTATGAGAAATGACGATAAAATTGCTGTTTTAAACTAGCAAAAACATAGAAAAACGCTGTTTTGAACTATTCAAACTGACAAATTCATGTTTCTTTCGTGTGAAACGGCGATTTATGAGAAATGACGATAAAATTGCTGTTTTAAACTTGCAAAAACATAGAAAAACGCTGTTTTGAACTATTCAAACTAACAAATTCATGTTTCTTTCGTGTGAAACGGCGATTTATGAGAAATGACGATAAAATTGCTGTTTTAAACTTGCAAAAACATAGAAAAACGCTGTTTTTAACTATTCAAACTGATAAATTCAGGTTTCTTTCGTTCGAAACGGTGAATTTTTGTGAAATCACGATAAAACTACTGTTTTAAACTTGCAAAAACATAGAAAAACGCTGTTTTGAACTATTCAAACTGTCAAATTCATGTTTCTTTCGTGCGAAACGGCGATTTATGAGAAATGACGATAAAATTGCTGTTTTAAACTTGCAAAAACATAGAAAAACGCTATTTTGAACTTTCCAAACTGACAAATTCATGTTTCTTTCGTGTGAAACGGCGATTTATAAGAAATGACGATAAAATTGCTGTTCTAAACTTGCAAAAACATAGAAAAACGCTGTTTTGAACTATTCAAACTAACAAATTCATGTTTCTTTCGTGTGAAACGGCGATTTATGAGAAATGACGATAAAATTGCTGTTTTAAACTTGCAAAAACATAGAAAAACGCTGTTTTCAACTATTAAACTGATAAATTCATGTTTCTTTCGTGTGAAACGGCGATTTATGAGAAATGACGATAAAATTGCTGTTTTAAACTTGCAAAAACATAGAAAAACGCTGTTTTTAACTATTCAAACTGATAAATTCAGGTTTCTTTCGTTCGAAACGGTAGATTTTTGTGAAATCACGATAAAACTGCTGTTTTAAACCTGCAAAAACATAGAAAAACGCTGTTTTGAACTATTCAAACTGACAAATTCATGTTTCTTTCGTGTGAAAAGGCGATTTATGAGAAATGACGATAAAATTGCTGTTTTAAACTTGCAAAAACATAGAAAAACGCTGTTTTGAACTATTCAAACTGACAAATTCATGTTTCTTTCGTGTGAAACGGCGATTTATGAGAAATGACGATAAAATTGCTGTTTTAAACTTGCAAAAACATAGAAAAACGCAGTTTTCAACTATTCAAACTGATAAATTCATGTTTCTTTCGTGTGAAACGGCGATTTATGAGAAATAACGATAAAATTGCTGTTTTAAACTTGCAAAAACATAGAAAAACGCTGTTTTCAACTATTCAAACTGATAAATTCATGTTTCTTTCGTGTGAAACGGCGATTTATGAGAAATGACGATAAAATTGCTGTTTTAAACTTGCAAAAACATAGAAAAACGCTGTTTTTAACTACTCAAACTGATAAATTCAGGTTTCTTTCGTTCGAAAGGGTAGATTTTTGTGAAATCACGATAAAATTGCTGTTTTAAACTTGCAAAAACATAGAAAAACGCTGTTTTCAACTATTCAAACTGATAAATTCATGTTTCTTTCGTGTAAAACGGCGATTTATGAGAAATGACGATAAAATTGCTGTTTTAAACTTGCAAAAACATAGAAAAACGCTGTTTTGAACTATTCAAACTGACAAATTCATGTTTCTTTCGTGTGAAACGGCGATTTATGAGAAATGACGATAAAATTGCTGTTTTAAACTTGCAAAAACATAGAAAAACGCTGTTTTGAACTATTCAAACTAACAAATTCATGTTTCTTTCGTTTGAAACGGCGATTTATGAGAAATGACGATAAAATTGCTGTTTTAAACTTGCAAAAACATAGAAAAACGCTGTTTTTAACTATTCAAACTGATAAATTCAGGTTTCTTTCGTTCGAAACGGTGAATTTTTGTGAAATCACGATAAAACTGCTGTTTTAAACTTGCAAAAACATAGAAAAACGCTGTTTTGAACTATTCAAACTGTCAAATTCATGTTTCTTTCGTGCGAAACGGCGATTTATGAGAAATGACGATAAAATTGCTGTTTTAAACTTGCAAAAACATAGAAAAACGCTGTTTTGAACTATTCAAACTGACAAATTCATGTTTCTTTCGTGTGAAACGGCGATTTATGAGAAATGACGATAAAATTGCTGTTTTAAACTTGCAAAAACATAGAAAAACGCTGTTTTGAACTATTCAAACTGACAAATTCATGTTTCTTTCGTGTGAAACGGCGATTTATGAGAAATGACGATAAAATTGCTGTTTTAAACTTGCAAAAACATAGAAAAACGCTGTTTTGAACTATTCAAACTGACAAATTCATGTTTCTTTCGTGTGAAACGGCGATTTATGAGAAATGACGATAAAATTACTGTTTTAAACAAAAACATAGAAAAACGCTGTTTTTAACTATTCAAACTGATAAATTCAGGTTTCTTTCGTTCGAAACGGTGAATTTTTGTGAAATCACGATAAAACTGCTGTTTTAAACTCGCAAAAACATAGAAAAACGCTGTTTTGAACTATTCAAACTGACAAATTCATGTTTCTTTCGTGTGAAACGGCGATTTATGAGAAATGACGATAAAATTGCTGTTTTAAACTTGCAAAAACATAGAAAAACGCTGTTTTGAACTATTCAAACTGACAAATTCATGTTTCTTTCGTGTGAAACGGCGATTTATGAGAAATAACGATAAAATTGCTGTTTTAAACTTGCAAAAACATAGAAAAAAGCAGTTTTCAACTATTCAAACTGATAAATTCATGTTTCTTTCGTGTGAAACGGCGATTTATGAGAAATGACGATAAAATTGCTGTTTTAAACTTAAAAAACATAGAAAAACGCTGTTTTGAACTATTCAAACTGACAAATTCATGTTTCTTTCGTGTGAAACGGCGATTTATGAGAAATCACGATAAAACTGCTGTTTTAAACTTGCAAAAACATAGAAAAACGCTGTTTTGAACTATTCAAACTGACAAATTCATGTTTCTTTCGTGCGAAACGGCGATTTATGAGAAATGACGATAAAATTGCTGTTTTAAACCTGCAAAAACATAGAAAAACGCTGTTTTGAACTATTCAAACTGACAAATTCATGTTTCTTTCGTGTGAAACGGCGATTTATGAGAAATGACGATAAAATTGCTGTTTTAAACTTGCAAAAACATAGAAAAACGCTGTTTTCAACTATTAAAACTGACTAATTCATGTTTCTTTCGTGCGAAACGGCGATTTATGAGAAATGACGATAAAATTGCTGTTTTAAACTTGCAAAAACATAGAAAAACGCAGTTTTCAACTATTCAAACTGATAAATTCATGTTTCTTTCGTGTGAAACGGCGATTTATGAGAAATGACGATAAAATTGCTGTTTTAAACTTGCAAAAACATAGAAAAACGCTGTTTTGAACTATTCAAACTGACAAATTCATGTTTCTTTCGTGTGAAACGGGGATTTATGAGAAATGACGATAAAATTGCTGTTTTAAACTTGCAAAAACATAGAAAAACGCTGTTTTGAACTATTCAAACTGACAAATTCATGTTTCTTTCGTGTGAAACGGCGATTTATGAGAAATGACGATAAAATTGCTGTTTTAAACTTACAAAAACATAGAAAAACGCTGTTTTGAACTATTCAAACTAACAAATTCATGTTTCTTTCGTGTGAAACGGCGATTTATGAGAAATGACGATAAAATTGCTGTTTTAAACTTGCAAAAACATAGAAAAACGCTGTTTTCAACTATTCAAACTGATAAATTCATGTTTCTTTCGTGTGAAACGGCGATTTATGAGAAATGACGATAAAATTGCTGTTTTAAACTTGCAAAAACATAGAAAAACGCTGTTTTGAACTATTCAAACTGACAAATTCATGTTTCTTTCGTGTGAAACGGCGATTTTTGAGAAATGACGATAAAATTACTGTTTTAAACAAAAACATAGAAAAACGCTGTTTTTAACTATTCAAACTGATAAATTCAGGTTTCTTTCGTTCGAAACGGTAAATTTTTGTGAAATCACGATAAAACTGCTGTTTTAAACTCGCAAAAACATAGAAAAACGCTGTTTTGAACTATTCAAACTGACAAATTCATGTTTCTTTCGTGCGAAACGGCGATTTATGAGAAATGACGATAAAATTGATGTTTTAAACTTGCAAAAACATAGAAAAACGCTGATTTGAACTATTCAAACTGACAAATTCATGTTTCTTTCGTGTGAAACGGCGATTTATGAGAAATGACGATAAAATTGCTGTTTTAAACTTGCAAAAACATAGAAAAACGCAGTTTTCAACTATTCAAACAGATAAATTTATGTTTCTTTCGTGTGAAACGGCGATTTATGAGAAATGACGATAAAATTGCTGTTTTAAACTTGCAAAAACATAGAAAAACGCTGTTTTGTACTATTCAAACTGACAAATTCATGTTTCTTTCGTGTGAAACGGCGATTTATGAGAAATGACAATAAAATTGCTGTTTTAAACTTACAAAAACATAGAAAAACGCTGTTTTGAACTATTCAAACTAACAAATTCATGTTTCTTTCGTGTGAAACGGCGATTTATGAGAAATGACGATAAAATTGCTGTTTTAAACTTGCAAAAACATAGAAAAACGCTGTTTTCAACTATTCAAACTGATAAATTCATGTTTCTTTCGTGTGAAACGGCGATTTATGAGAAATGACGATAAAATTGCTGTTTTAAACTTGCAAAAACATAGAAAAACGCTGTTTTGAACTATTCAAACTGACAAATTCATGTTTCTTTCGTGTGAAACGGCGATTTTTGAGAAATGACGATAAAATTGCTGTTTTAAACTTGCAAAAACATAGAAAAACGCTGTTTTGAACTATTCAAACTGACAAATTCATGTTTCTTTCGTGTGAAACGGCGATTTATGAGAAATGACGATAAAATTACTGTTTTAAACAAAAACATAGAAAAACGCTGTTTTTAACTATTCAAACTGATAAATTCAGGTTTCTTTCGTTCGAAACGGTGAATTTTTGTGAAATCACGATAAAACTGCTGTTTTAAACTCGCAAAAACATAGAAAAACGCTGTTTTGAACTATTCAAACTGACAACTTCATGTTTCTTTCGTGTGAAACGGCGTATTATGAGAAATGACGATAAAATTGCTGTTTTAAACTTGCAAAAACATAGAAAAACGCTGTTTTGAACTATTCAAACTGACAAATTCATGTTTCTTTCGTGTGAAACGGCGATTTATGAGAAATGACGATAAAATTGCTGTTTTAAACTTGCAAAAACATAGAAAAACGCAGTTTTCAACTATTCAAACTGATAAATTCATGTTTCTTTCGTGTGAAACGGCGATTTATGAGAAATGACGATAAAATTGCTGTTTTAAACTTGCAAAAACATAGAAAAACGCTGTTTTGAACTATTCAAACTGACAAATTCATGTTTCTTTCGTGTGAAACGGCGATTTTTGAGAAATGACGATAAAATTGCTATTTTAAACTTGCAAAAACATAGAAAAACGCTGTTTTGAACTATTCAAACTGACAAATTCATGTTTCTTTCGTGTGAAACGGCGATTTATGAGAAATGACGATAAAATTACTGTTTTAAACAAAAACATAGAAAAACGCTGTTTTTAACTATTCAAACTGATAAATTCAGGTTTCTTTCGTTTGAAACGGTGAATTTTTGTGAAATCACGATAAAACTGCTGTTTTAAACTCGCAAAAACTTAGAAAAACGCTGTTTTGAACTATTCAAACTGACAAATTCATGTTTCTTTCGTGTGAAACGGCGATTTATGAGAAATGACGATAAAATTGCTGTTTTAAACTTGCAAAAACATAGAAAAACGCTGTTTTGAACTATTCAAACTGACAAATTCATGTTTCTTTCGTGTGAAACGGCGATTTATGAGAAATGATGATAAAATTGCTGTTTTAAACTTGCAAAAACATAGAAAAACGCAGTTTTCAACTATTCAAACTGATAAATTCATGTTTCTTTCGTGTGAAACGGCGATTTAAGAGAAATGACGATAAAATTGCTGTTTTAAACTTGCAAAAACATAGAAAAACGCTGTTTTGAACTATTCGACTGACAAATTCATGTTTCTTTCGTGTGAAACGGCGATTTATGAGAAATGACGATAAAATTGCTGTTTTAAACTTGCAAGAAAATAGAAAAACGCTGTTTTGAACTATTCAAATTAACAAATTCATGTTTCTTTCGTGTGAAACGGCGATTTTTGTGAAATCACGATAAAACTGCTGTTTTAAACTCGCAAAAACTTAGAAAAACGCTGTTTTGAACTATTCAAACTGACAAATTCATGTTTCTTTCGTGTGAAACGGCGATTTATGAGAAATGACGATAAAATTGCTGTTTTAAACTTGCAAAAACATAGAAAAACGCTGTTTTGAACTATTCAAACTGACAAATTCATGTTTCTTTCGTGTGAAACGGCGATTTATGAGAAATGATGATAAAATTGCTGTTTTAAACTTGCAAAAACATAGAAAAACGCAGTTTTCAACTATTCAAACTGATAAATTCATGTTTCTTTCGTGTGAAACGGCGATTTAAGAGAAATGACGATAAAATTGCTGTTTTAAACTTGCAAAAACATAGAAAAACGCTGTTTTGAACTATTCGACTGACAAATTCATGTTTCTTTCGTGTGAAACGGCGATTTATGAGAAATGACGATAAAATTGCTGTTTTAAACTTGCAAGAAAATAGAAAAACGCTGTTTTGAACTATTCAAATTAACAAATTCATGTTTCTTTCGTGTGAAACGGCGATTTATGAGAAATGACGATAAAATTGCTGTTTTAAACTTGCAAAAACATAGAAAAACGCTGTTTTCAACTATTCAAACTGATAAATTCATGTTTCTTTCGTGTGAAACGGCGATTTATGAGAAATGACGATAAAATTGCTGTTTTAAACTTGCAAAAACATAGAAAAACGCTGTTTTGAACTATTCAAACTGACAAATTCATGTTTCTTTCGTGTGAAACGGCGATTTATGAGAAATGACGATAAAATTGCTGTTTTAAACTTGCAAAAACATAGAAAAACGCTGTTTTCAACTATTCAAACTGATAAATTCATGTTTCTTTCGTGTGAAACGGCGATTTATGAGAAATGACGATAAAATTGCTGTTTTAAACTTGCAAAAACATAGAAAAACGCTGTTTTGAACTATTCAAACTGACAAATTCATGTTTCTTTCGTGTGAAACGGCGATTTATGAGAAATGACGATAAAATTGCTGTTTTAAACTTGCAAAAACATAGAAAAACGCAGTTTTCAACTATTCAAACTGATAAATTCATGTTTCTTTCGTGTGAAACGGCGATTTATGAGAAATGACGATAAAATTGCTGTTTTAAACTTGCAAGCACATAGAAAAACGCTGTTTTGAACTATTCAAACTGACAAATTCATGTTTCTTTCGTGTGAAACGGCGATTTTTGAGAAATGACGATAAAATTGCTATTTTAAACTTGCAAAAACATAGAAAAACGCTGTTTTGAACTATTCAAACTGACAAATTCATGTTTCTTTCGTGTGAAACGGCGATTTATGAGAAATGACGATAAAATTACTGTTTTAAACAAAAACATAGAAAAACGCTGTTTTTAACTATTCAAACTGATAAATTCAAGTTTCTTTCGTTTGAAACGGTGAATTTTTGTGAAATCACGATAAAACTGCTGTTTTAAACTCGCAAAAACTTAGAAAAACGCTGTTTTGAACTATTCAAACTGACAAATTCATGTTTCTTTCGTGTGAAACGGCGATTTATGAGAAATGACGATAAAATTGCTGTTTTAAACTTGCAAAAACATAGAAAAACGCTGTTTTGAACTATTCAAACTGACAAATTCATGTTTCTTTCGTGTGAAACGGCGATTTATGAGAAATGACGATAAAATTGCTGTTTTAAACTTGCAAAAACATAGAAAAACGCTGTTTTGAACTATTCAAACTGACAAATTCATGTTTCTTTCGTGTGAAACGGCGATTTATGAGAAATGACGATAAAATTGCTGTTTTAAACTTGCAAAAACATAGAAAAACGCAGTTTTCAACTATTCAAACTGATAAATTCATGTTTCTTTCGTGTGAAACGGCGATTTATGAGAAATAACGATAAAATTGCTGTTTTAAACTTGCAAAAACATAGAAAAACGCTGTTTTCAACTATTCAAACTGATAAATTCATGTTTCTTTCGTGTGAAACGGCGATTTATGAGAAATGACGATAAAATTGCTGTTTTAAACTTGCAAAAACATAGAAAAACGCTGTTTTTAACTACTCAAACTGATAAATTCAGGTTTCTTTCGTTCGAAAGGGTGGATTTTTGTGAAATCACGATAAAATTGCTGTTTTAAACTTGCAAAAACATAGAAAAACGCTGTTTTCAACTATTCAAACTGATAAATTCATTTTTCTTTCGTGTGAAACGGCGATTTATGAGAAATGACGATAAAATTGCTGTTTTAAACTTGCAAAAACATAGAAAAACGCTGTTTTGAACTATTCAAACTGACAAATTCATGTTTCTTTCGTGTGAAACGGCGATTTATGAGAAATAACGATAAAATTGCTGTTTTAAACTTGCAAAAACATAGAAAAACGCTGTTTTCAACTATTCAAACTGATAAATTCATGTTTCTTTCATGTAAAACGGCGATTTATGAGAAATGACGATAAAATTGCTGTTTTAAACTTGCAAAAACATAGAAAAACGCTGTTTTTAACTACTCAAACTGATAAATTTAGGTTTCTTTCGTTCGAAAGGGTGGATTTTTGTGAAATCACTATAAAACTGCTGTTTTAAACTTGCAAAAACATAGAAAAACCCTGTTTTGAACTATTCAAACAAACTGACAAATTCATGTTTCTTTCGCGTGAAACGGCGATTTATGAGAAATGACGATAAAATTGCTGTTTTAAACTTGCAAAAACATAGAAAAACGCTGTTTTGAACTATTCAAACTGACAAATTCATGTTTCTTTCGTGTGAAACGGCGATTTATGAGAAATGACGATAAAATTGCTGTTTTAAACTTGCAAAAACATAGAAAAACGCAGTTTTCAACTATTCAAACTGATAAATTCATGTTTCTTTCGTGTGAAACGGCGATTTATGAGAAATGACGATAAAATTGCTGTTTTAAACTTGCAAGCACATAGAAAAACGCTGTTTTGAACTATTCAAACTGACAAATTCATGTTTCTTTCGTGTGAAACGGCGATTTTTGAGAAATGACGATAAAATTGCTATTTTAAACTTGCAAAAACATAGAAAAACGCTGTTTTGAACTATTCAAACTGACAAATTCATGTTTCTTTCGTGTGAAACGGCGATTTATGAGAAATGACGATAAAATTACTGTTTTAAACAAAAACATAGAAAAACGCTGTTTTTAACTATTCAAACTGATAAATTCAAGTTTCTTTCGTTTGAAACGGTGAATTTTTGTGAAATCACGATAAAACTGCTGTTTTAAACTCGCAAAAACTTAGAAAAACGCTGTTTTGAACTATTCAAACTGACAAATTCATGTTTCTTTCGTGTGAAACGGCGATTTATGAGAAATGACGATAAAATTGCTGTTTTAAACTTGCAAAAACATAGAAAAACGCTGTTTTGAACTATTCAAACTGACAAATTCATGTTTCTTTCGTGTGAAACGGCGATTTATGAGAAATGACGATAAAATTGCTGTTTTAAACTTGCAAAAACATAGAAAAACGCTGTTTTGAACTATTCAAACTGACAAATTCATGTTTCTTTCGTGTGAAACGGCGATTTATGAGAAATGACGATAAAATTGCTGTTTTAAACTTGCAAAAACATAGAAAAACGCAGTTTTCAACTATTCAAACTGATAAATTCATGTTTCTTTCGTGTGAAACGGCGATTTATGAGAAATAACGATAAAATTGCTGTTTTAAACTTGCAAAAACATAGAAAAACGCTGTTTTCAACTATTCAAACTGATAAATTCATGTTTCTTTCGTGTGAAACGGCGATTTATGAGAAATGACGATAAAATTGCTGTTTTAAACTTGCAAAAACATAGAAAAACGCTGTTTTTAACTACTCAAACTGATAAATTCAGGTTTCTTTCGTTCGAAAGGGTGGATTTTTGTGAAATCACGATAAAATTGCTGTTTTAAACTTGCAAAAACATAGAAAAACGCTGTTTTCAACTATTCAAACTGATAAATTCATTTTTCTTTCGTGTGAAACGGCGATTTATGAGAAATGACGATAAAATTGCTGTTTTAAACTTGCAAAAACATAGAAAAACGCTGTTTTGAACTATTCAAACTGACAAATTCATGTTTCTTTCGTGTGAAACGGCGATTTATGAGAAATAACGATAAAATTGCTGTTTTAAACTTGCAAAAACATAGAAAAACGCTGTTTTCAACTATTCAAACTGATAAATTCATGTTTCTTTCATGTAAAACGGCGATTTATGAGAAATGACGATAAAATTGCTGTTTTAAACTTGCAAAAACATAGAAAAACGCTGTTTTTAACTACTCAAACTGATAAATTTAGGTTTCTTTCGTTCGAAAGGGTGGATTTTTGTGAAATCACTATAAAACTGCTGTTTTAAACTTGCAAAAACATAGAAAAACCCTGTTTTGAATTATTCAAACAAACTGACAAATTCATGTTTCTTTCGCGTGAAACGGCGATTTATGAGAAATGACGATAAAATTGCTGTTTTAAACTTGCAAAAACATAGAAAAACGCTGTTTTGAACTATTCAAACTGACAAATTCATGTTTCTTTCGTGTGAAACGGCGATTTATGAGAAATGACGATAAAATTGCTGTTTTAAACTTGCAAAAACATAGAAAAAGGCTGTTTTTAACTATTCAAACTGATAAATTCAGGTTTCTTTCGTTCGAAACGGTGAATTTTTGTGAAATCACGATAAAACTGCTGTTTTAAACTTCCAAAAACATAGAAAAACGCTGTTTTGAACTATTCATACTGTCACATTCATGTTTCTTTCGTGCGAAACGGCGATTTATGAGAAATGACGATAAAATTGCTGTTTTAAACTTGCAAAAACATAGAAAAACGCTCTTTTAAACTATTCAAACTGACAAATTCATGTTTCTTTCGTGTGAAACGGCGATTTATGAGAAATGACGATAAAATTGCTGTTTTAAACTTGCAAAAACATAGAAAAACGCTGTTTTGAACTATTCAAACTAACAAATTCATGTTTCTTTCGTGTGAAACGGCGATTTATGAGAAATGACGATAAAATTGCTGTTTTAAACTTGCAAAAACATAGAAAAACGCTGTTTTCAACTATTCAAACTGATAAATTCATGTTTCTTTCGTGTGAAACGGCGATTTATGAGAAATGACGATAAAATTGCTGTTTTAAACTTGCAAAAACATAGAAAAACGCTGTTTTGAACTATTCAAACTGACAAATTCATGTTTCTTTCGTGTGAAACGGCGATTTTTGAGAAATGACGATAAAATTGCTATTTTAAACTTGCAAAAACATAGAAAAACGCTGTTTTGAACTATTCAAACTGACAAATTCATGTTTCTTTCGTGTGAAACGGCGATTTATGAGAAATGACGATAAAATTACTGTTTTAAACAAAAACATAGAAAAACGCTGTTTTTAACTATTCAAACTGATAAATTCAGGTTTCTTTCGTTTGAAACGGTGAATTTTTGTGAAATCACGATAAAACTGCTGTTTTAAACTCGCAAAAACTTAGAAAAACGCTGTTTTGAACTATTCAAACTGACAAATTCATGTTTCTTTCGTGTGAAACGGCGATTTATGAGAAATGACGATAAAATTGCTGTTTTAAACTTGCAAAAACATAGAAAAACGCTGTTTTGAACTATTCAAACTGACAAATTCATGTTTCTTTCGTGTGAAACGGCGATTTATGAGAAATGATGATAAAATTGCTGTTTTAAACTTGCAAAAACATAGAAAAACGCAGTTTTCAACTATTCAAACTGATAAATTCATGTTTCTTTCGTGTGAAACGGCGATTTAAGAGAAATGACGATAAAATTGCTGTTTTAAACTTGCAAAAACATAGAAAAACGCTGTTTTGAACTATTCGACTGACAAATTCATGTTTCTTTCGTGTGAAACGGCGATTTATGAGAAATGACGATAAAATTGCTGTTTTAAACTTGCAAGAAAATAGAAAAACGCTGTTTTGAACTATTCAAATTAACAAATTCATGTTTCTTTCGTGTGAAACGGCGATTTATGAGAAATGACGATAAAATTGCTGTTTTAAACTTGCAAAAACATAGAAAAACGCTGTTTTCAACTATTCAAACTGATAAATTCATGTTTCTTTCGTGTGAAACGGCGATTTATGAGAAATGACGATAAAATTGCTGTTTTAAACTTGCAAAAACATAGAAAAACGCTGTTTTGAACTATTCAAACTGACAAATTCATGTTTCTTTCGTGTGAAACGGCGATTTATGAGAAATGACGATAAAATTGCTGTTTTAAACTTGCAAAAACATAGAAAAACGCAGTTTTCAACTATTCAAACTGATAAATTCATGTTTCTTTCGTGTGAAACGGCGATTTATGAGAAATGACGATAAAATTGCTGTTTTAAACTTGCAAGCACATAGAAAAACGCTGTTTTGAACTATTCAAACTGACAAATTCATGTTTCTTTCGTGTGAAACGGCGATTTTTGAGAAATGACGATAAAATTGCTATTTTACACTTGCAAAAACATAGAAAAACGCTGTTTTGAACTATTCAAACTGACAAATTCATGTTTCTTTCGTGTGAAACGGCGATTTATGAGAAATGACGATAAAATTACTGTTTTAAACAAAAACATAGAAAAACGCTGTTTTTAACTATTCAAACTGATAAATTCAAGTTTCTTTCGTTTGAAACGGTGAATTTTTGTGAAATCACGATAAAACTGCTGTTTTAAACTCGCAAAAACTTAGAAAAACGCTGTTTTGAACTATTCAAACTGACAAATTCATGTTTCTTTCGTGTGAAACGGCGATTTATGAGAAATGACGATAAAATTGCTGTTTTAAACTTGCAAAAACATAGAAAAACGCTGTTTTGAACTATTCAAACTGACAAATTCATGTTTCTTTCGTGTGAAACGGCGATTTATGAGAAATGACGATAAAATTGCTGTTTTAAACTTGCAAAAACATAGAAAAACGCTGTTTTGAACTATTCAAACTGACAAATTCATGTTTCTTTCGTGTGAAACGGCGATTTATGAGAAATGACGATAAAATTGCTGTTTTAAACTTGCAAAAACATAGAAAAACGCAGTTTTCAACTATTCAAACTGATAAATTCATGTTTCTTTCGTGTGAAACGGCGATTTATGAGAAATAACGATAAAATTGCTGTTTTAAACTTGCAAAAACATAGAAAAACGCTGTTTTCAACTATTCAAACTGATAAATTCATGTTTCTTTCGTGTGAAACGGCGATTTATGAGAAATGACGATAAAATTGCTGTTTTAAACTTGCAAAAACATAGAAAAACGCTGTTTTTAACTACTCAAACTGATAAATTCAGGTTTCTTTCGTTCGAAAGGGTGGATTTTTGTGAAATCACGATAAAATTGCTGTTTTAAACTTGCAAAAACATAGAAAAACGCTGTTTTCAACTATTCAAACTGATAAATTCATTTTTCTTTCGTGTGAAACGGCGATTTATGAGAAATGACGATAAAATTGCTGTTTTAAACTTGCAAAAACATAGAAAAACGCTGTTTTGAACTATTCAAACTGACAAATTCATGTTTCTTTCGTGTGAAACGGCGATTTATGAGAAATAACGATAAAATTGCTGTTTTAAACTTGCAAAAACTTAGAAAAACGCTGTTTTCAACTATTCAAACTGATAAATTCATGTTTCTTTCATGTAAAACGGCGATTTATGAGAAATGACGATAAAATTGCTGTTTTAAACTTGCAAAAACATAGAAAAACGCTGTTTTTAACTACTCAAACTGATAATTTCAGGTTTCTTTCGTTCGAAAGGGTGGATTTTTGTGAAATCACTATAAAACTGCTGTTTTAAACTTGCAAAAACATAGAAAAACCCTGTTTTGAACTATTCAAACAAACTGACAAATTCATGTTTCTTTCGCGTGAAACGGCGATTTATGAGAAATGACGATAAAATTGCTGTTTTAAACTTGCAAAAACATAGAAAAACGCTGTTTTGAACTATTCAAACTGACAAATTCATGTTTCTTTCGTGTAAAAAGGCGATTTATGAGAAATGACGATAAAATTGCTGTTTTAAACTTGCAAAAACATAGAAAAAGGCTGTTTTTAACTATTCAAACTGATAAATTCAGGTTTCTTTCGTTCGAAACGGTGAATTTTTGTGAAATCACGATAAAACTGCTGTTTTAAACTTCCAAAAACATAGAAAAACGCTGTTTTGAACTATTCATACTGTCACATTCATGTTTCTTTCGTGCGAAACGGCGATTTATGAGAAATGACGATAAAATTGCTGTTTTAAACTTGCAAAAACATAGAAAAACGCTCTTTTAAACTATTCAAACTGACAAATTCATGTTTCTTTCGTGTGAAACGGCGATTTATGAGAAATGACGATAAAATTGCTGTTTTAAACTTGCAAAAACATAGAAAAAACGCTGTTTTTAACTATTCAAACTGATAAATTCAGGTTTCTTTTGTTCGAAACGGTGGATTTTTGTGAAATCACGATAAAACTGCTGTTTTAAACTTGCAAAAACATAGAAAAACGCTGTTTTGAACTATTCAAACTGACAAATTCATGTTTCTTTCGTGTGAAACGGCGATTTATAAGAAATGACGATAAAATTGCTGTTTTAAACTTGCAAAAACATAGAAAAACGCTGTTTTGAAATATTCAAACTGACAAATTCATGTTTCTTTCGTGTGAAACGGCGATTTATGAGAAATGACGATAAAATTGCTGTTTTAAACTTGCAAAAACATAGAAAAACGCAGTTTTCAACTATTCAAACTGATAAATTCATGTTTCTTTCCTGTGAAACGGCGATTTATGAGAAATAACGATAAAATTGCTGTTTTAAACTTGCAAAAACATAGAAAAACGCTGTTTTCAACTATTCAAACTGATAAATTCATGTTTCTTTCGTGTGAAACGGCGATTTATGAGAAATGACGATAAAATTGCTGTTTTAAACTTGCAAAAACATAGAAAAACGCTGTTTTTAACTACTCAAACTGATAAATTCAGGTTTCTTTCGTTCGAAAGGGTAAATTTTTGTGAAATCACGATAAAACTGCTGTTTTAAACTTGCAAAATCATAGAAAAACGCTGTTTTGAACTATTCAAACTGACAAATTCATGTTTCTTTCGTGCGAAACGGCGATTTATGAGAAATGACGATAAAATTGCTGTTTTAAACTTGCAAAAACATAGAAAAACGCTGTTTTGAACTATTCAAACTGACAAATTCATGTTTCTTTCGTGTGAAACGGCGATTTATGAGAAATGACGATAAAATTGCTGTTTTAAACTTGCAAAAACATAGAAAAACGCTGTTTTCAACTATTCAAACTGACAAATTCATGTTTCTTTCGTGCGAAACGGCGATTTATGAGAAATGACGATAAAATTGCTGTTTTAAACTTGCAAAAACATAGAAAAACGCAGTTTTCAACTATTCAAACTGATAAATTCATGTTTCTTTCGTGTGAAACGGCGATTTATGAGAAATGACGATAAAATTGCTGTTTTAAACTTGCAAAAACATAGAAAAACGCTGTTTTGAACTATTCAAACTGACAAATTCATGTTTCTTTCGTGTGAAACGGCGATTTTTGAGAAATGACGATCAAATTGCTGTTTTAAACTTGCAAAAACATAGAAAAACGCTCTTTTGAACTATTCAAACTGACAAATTCATGTTTCTTTCGTGTGAAACGGCGATTTATGAGAAATGACGATAAAATTGCTGTTTTAAACTTGCAAAAACATAGAAAAACGCTGTTTTTAACTATTCAAACTGATAAATTCAGGTTTCTTTCGTTCGAAACGGTGGATTTTTGTGAAATCACGATAAAACTGCTGTTTTAAACTTGCAAAAACATAGAAAAACGCTGTTTTGAACTATTCAAACTGACAAATTCATGTTTCTTTCGTGTGAAACGGCGATTTATAAGAAATGACGATAAAATTGCTGTTTTAAACTTGCAAAAACATAGAAAAACGCTGTTTTGAACTATTCAAACTGACAAATTCATGTTTCTTTCGTGTGAAACGGCGATTTATGAGAAATGACGATAAAATTGCTGTTTTAAACTTGCAAAAACATAGAAAAACGCAGTTTTCAACTACTCAAACTGATAAATTCATGTTTCTTTCGTGTGAAACGGCGATTTATGTGAAATAACGATAAAATTGCTGTTTTAAACTTGCAAAAACATAGAAAAACGCTGTTTTCAACTATTCAAACTGATAAATTCATGTTTCTTTCGTGTGAAACGGCGATTTATGAGAAATGACGATAAAATTGCTGTTTTAAACTTGCAAAAACATAGAAAAACGCTGTTTTTAACTACTCAAACTGATAAATTCAGGTTTCTTTCGTTCGAAAGGGTGGATTTTTGTGAAATCACGATAAAACTGCTGTTTTAAACTTGCAAAAACATAGAAAAACGCTGTTTTGAACTATTCAAACTGACAAATTCATGTTTCTTTCGTGCGAAACGGCGATTTATGAGAAATGACGATAAAATTGCTGTTTTAAACTTGCAAAAACATAGAAAAACGCTGTTTTGAACTATTCAAACTGACAAATTCATGTTTCTTTCGTGTGAAACGGCGATTTATGAGAAATGACGATAAAATTGCTGTTTTAAACTTGCAAAAACATAGAAAAACGCTGTTTTCAACTATTCAAACTGACAAATTCATGTTTCTTTCGTGCGAAACGGCGATTTATGAGAAATGACGATAAAATTGCTGTTTTAAACTTGCAAAAACATAGAAAAACGCTGTTTTCAACTATTCAAACTGATAAATTCATGTTTCTTTCATGTAAAACGGCGATTTATGAGAAATGACGATAAAATTGCTGTTTTAAACTTGCAAAAACATAGAAAAACGCTGTTTTTAACTACTCAAACTGATAAATTCAGGTTTCTTTCGTTCGAAAGGGTGGATTTTTGTGAAATCACTATAAAACTGCTGTTTTAAACTTGCAAAAACATAGAAAAACCCTGTTTTGAACTATTCAAACAAACTGACAAATTCATGTTTCTTTCGCGTGAAACGGCGATTTATGAGAAATGACGATAAAATTGCTGTTTTAAACTTGCAAAAACATAGAAAAACGCTGTTTTGAACTATTCAAACTGACAAATTCATGTTTCTTTCGTGTGAAACGGCGATTTATGAGAAATGACGATAAAATTGCTGTTTTAAACTTGCAAAAACATAGAAAAAGGCTGTTTTTAACTATTCAAACTGATAAATTCAGGTTTCTTTCGTTCGAAACGGTGAATTTTTGTGAAATCACGATAAAACTGCTGTTTTAAACTTCCAAAAACATAGAAAAACGCTGTTTTGAACTATTCATACTGTCACATTCATGTTTCTTTCGTGCGAAACGGCGATTTATGAGAAATGACGATAAAATTGCTGTTTTAAACTTGCAAAAACATAGAAAAACGCTCTTTTAAACTATTCAAACTGACAAATTCATGTTTCTTTCGTGTGAAACGGCGATTTATGAGAAATGACGATAAAATTGCTGTTTTAAACTTGCAAAAACATAGAAAAACGCTGTTTTTAACTATTCAAACTGATAAATTCAGGTTTCTTTTGTTCGAAACGGTGGATTTTTGTGAAATCACGATAAAACTGCTGTTTTAAACTTGCAAAAACATAGAAAAACGCTGTTTTGAACTATTCAAACTGACAAATTCATGTTTCTTTCGTGTGAAACGGCGATTTATAAGAAATGACGATAAAATTGCTGTTTTAAACTTGCAAAAACATAGAAAAACGCTGTTTTGAACTATTCAAACTGACAAATTCATGTTTCTTTCGTGTGAAACGGCGATTTATGAGAAATAACGATAAAATTGCTGTTTTAAACTTGCAAAAACATAGAAAAACGCAGTTTTCAACTATTCAAACTGATAAATTCATGTTTCTTTCGTGTGAAACGGCGATTTATGAGAAATAACGATAAAATTGCTGTTTTAAACTTGCAAAAACATAGAAAAACGCTGTTTTCAACTATTCAAACTGATAAATTCATGTTTCTTTCGTGTGAAACGGCGATTTATGAGAAATGACGATAAAATTGCTGTTTTAAACTTGCAAAAACATAGAAAAACGCTGTTTTTAACTACTCAAACTGATAAATTCAGGTTTCTTTCGTTCGAAAGGGTAAATTTTTGTGAAATCACGATAAAACTGCTGTTTTAAACTTGCAAAAACATAGAAAAACGCTGTTTTGAACTATTCAAACTGACAAATTCATGTTTCTTTCGTGCGAAACGGCGATTTATGAGAAATGACGATAAAATTGCTGTTTTAAACTTGCAAAAACATAGAAAAACGCTGTTTTGAACTATTCAAACTGACAAATTCATGTTTCTTTCGTGT
>CAWWDY010001284.1:0-49236 GCA_963942605.1 Poecilus cupreus
AGAACGGTGTTTTGTATGCTTTTGCATGCTTAGAAGAGCATTTTCATCTTGCTTTCACCAACATTAGCTATCATACACGACAGAAACATGAATATGGCAGTTTAAATACTTGAAAACAGCATTTTGTATGTTTTTGCAAGCTGAAAACAGCTATTTTATCTTGATTTTGCAAACATAAGGCATTACACACGACATATACATGAATATGACAGTTTAAATACTACAGAACGGTGTTTTGTATGCTTTTGCATGCTTAGAAGAGCATTTTTATCTTGCTTTCACCAACATTAGCTATTATACACGACAGAAACATGAATATGACAGTTTAAATACTTGAAAACAGCATTTTGTATGTTTTTGCAAGCTGAAAACAGCTATTTTATCTTGATTTTGCAAATATAATCCATTACACACGACATATACATGAATATGACAGTTTAGATACTACAGATCGGTGTTTTGTATGCTTTTGCATGCTTAGAAGAGCATTTTTATCTTGCTTTCACCAACATTAGCTATTATACACGACAGAAACATGAATATGACAGTTTAAATACTTGAAAACAACATTTTGTATGTTTTTGCAAGCTGAAAACAGCTATTTTATCTTGATTTTGCAAACATAAGCCATTACACACGACATATACATGAATATGACAGTTTAGATACTACAGAACGGTGTTTTTTATGCTTTTGCATGCTTAGAAGAGAATTTTTATCTTGCTTCCACCAACATTAGCTATTATACACGACAGAAACATGAATATGATAGTTTATATACTTGAAAACAGCATTTTGTATGTTTTTGCAAGCTGAAAACAGCTATTTTATCTTGATTTTGCAAACATAAGCCATTACACACGACATATACATGAATATGACAGTTTAAATACTACAGAACGGTGTTTTGTATGCTTTTGCATGCTTAGAAGAACATTTTTATCTTGCTTTCACCAACATTAGCTATTATACACGACAGAAAATGAATATGACAGTTTAAATACTTGAAAACAGCATTTGGTATGTTTTTGCAAGCTGAAAACAGCTATTTTATCTTGAGTTTGCAAACATAAGCCATTACACACGACATATACATGAATATGACAGTTTAAATACTACAGAACGGTGTTTTGTATGCTTTTGCATGCTTAGAAGAGCATTTTTATCTTGCTTTCACCAACATTAGCTATTATACACGACAGAAACATGAATATGACAGTTTAAATACTTGAAAACAGCATTTTGTATGTTTTTGCAAGCTGAAAACAGCTATTTTATCTTGATTTTGCAAACATAAGCCATTACACACGATATATACATGAATATGATAGTTTAAATACTACAGAACGGAGTTTTGTATTCTTTTGCATGCTTAGAAGAGCATTTTTATCTTGTTTTCTCCAACATTAGCTATTATACACGACAGAAACATGAATATGACAGTTTAAATACTACAGAACGGTGTTTTGTATGCTTTTGCATGCTTAGAAGAGCATTTTTATCTTGCTTTCACCAACATTAGCTATTATACATGACAGAAACATGAATATGACAGTTTAAGTACTTGAAAACAGCATTTTGTATGTTTTTGCAAGCTGAAAACAGCTATTTTATCTTGATTTTGCAAACATAAGCCATTACACACGACATATACATGAATATGACAGTTTAAATACTACAGAACGGTGTTTTGTATGCTTTTGCATGCTTAGAAGAGCATTTTTATCTTGCTTTCACCAACATTAGCTATTATACACGACAGAAACATGAATATGACAGTTCAAATACTTGAAAACAGCATTTTGTATGTTTTTGCAAGCTGAAAACAGCTATTTTATCTTGATTTTGCAAACATAAGCCATTACACACGACATATACATGAATATGACAGTTTAAATACTACAGAACGGTGTTTTGTATGCTTTTGCATGCTTAGAAGAGCATTTTTATCTTGCTTTCACCAACATTAGCTATTATACACGACAGACACATGAATATGACAGTTTAAATACTTGAAAACAGCATTTTGTATGTTTTTGCAAGCTGAAAACAGCTGTTTTATCTTGATTTTGCAAACATAAGCCATTACACACGACATATAAATGAATATAACAGTTTATATAATTGAAAACGGTGTTTTGTTTGCTTTTGCATGCTTTTTTTTTTTTTTTTTAACTTAGAACGCTCAGACGCTCAGACGTATTTTTTTCGACTCTTCTTTTGTGATCAATTTTGCTGGCTTTTTAAAGTCTTTCGTTTTGTGAGTTATATCATTGTGTTCGATACTTTGTGCACTTTATTGGTATATTATTGATTTCTTCGGAAATCTTCCTGGGGGTGAATTTCTTTAGATTTTATCAATTTTTTATTCTATTTCTTCTCAGTTTCTTTCAACGTGGTTTTGCTGTCTGTTTACGCGTGTTTAATTAATTAGTATAATTAGACACTTGTCTTTTAATTCATTTACTGGGTGTTTGATTAAAAATTTACATACAGGGTGTTTTTTTTTTTTGCTGTTTTTTACGGTGTGTTATATTTCTCTATTTTTTTGTTATCTACTATGGATGTTATCTGCAGTTGTTGTAAGAAAACTACTGAGGAGCATAGGTCAATTATGTGCTCCTTATGTAAGAAAAGTTACAGCATTTCATGCGTTGATATTACTAGGACTGAAGCTACTAAAATAAAACAAGATAAAAGCGGTTTGAAATGGAATTGTAAAAACTGTGCTCTTCTTAGTGATGATATCAATAGTCTTAAATTAATAATACTTTCTCTACAAGAAAATATTTTGCAAATTAAAAAAGATCTGACTGAAGTTAAAAACAGTACTATCAACAAACCTGATCTTTCATCACTCAATATAACTGAAGAGATCATAAATGAAATTTCTGAACGCAACAAGCGTTCACATAATTTTATCATTTTTGGTGCTAACGAAGAACAGTCCTCAAAATCTGATCAGAATAAATTAGACAATGATCTAACTAAAACCATTTTTTCTGAATTAGGTATAGTATGTCCTATTGTTAGTTCGTTTAGAGTTGGTCGTTATGATCCAACCTCTTCTCGTCCTAGGCCATTGAAGATTATATTGTCATCTTCTAATGATGTTCAAAAAATTTTTAAAAACATTTCCAAACTAAAATCTTCTAATAAATGGCCCAGTTTAGTAATCGCTAGGGATCGAACAAGACGTCAGATTGAATATTATAAACATATTAAAGCAGAATTGAACGATAGGATAAATAATAAAGGCGAAACTAATTTAGTTATAAAGTACATAAATGATACACCTCGAATTATTAAGAAATCGGAAAACTAATATTGCCCAACAGTGTTGTTTCTTTGTCTTGTTTTTATCAAAATGTTAGGGGATTAAATTCTAAGTGTCATTTATTTCATAATAATTGTTTGTCTTCGTCCTTCGATATTATTATTATTTCAGAAACCTGGTTAAATGAATCAGTTAAAAATGCAGAGTTATTTCCTTCTTATTATAACGTCATTCGCTCAGACCGAAAGTTTTCATTAATTAATCGTAGCAAAGGCGGAGGAGTATTAATTTCTTTATATAGTAATATATCATATACTACTATCGATTTATCTAGTATTACTTACTTAACTCCTCTTATAGACATTGTTGCGTGCCAATGCTATTTCGAAAATTTATCTTTTATTATCTGTGCTATTTATATACCACCAGACATAAACATTGATGATTTGCATACCTTTTTTGAGGCCCTTGCAATATTTTTTCTTGAAAAACGAGTACTTATCTTTGGCGATTTTAATATCCCTCACTTATATGATGAATGTTGTAGTTGCTCTAAATCTGATATATGCAGAAATTTTATGAACTCGTTAAACCTTATTCAATACAACAATGTACTTAACTGTAAATCTAATAGACTTGATCTTGTATTCACAAATTTTCTACACTCTATTTCAGTCGATCACTCTGATTTTCCACTTGTTCCAGAAGACTCTTATCATCCATCTTTATCAATTAATTTTAATGTCGTATCCTATTCCATAAACGACAATTTTCCTTTGGCTTCTAAAACTCGTTATAATTTTCGCAGAGCAAATTTTACTCAATTATATAATGACTTATGTGATACAGACTGGTCTTCTTTGAATAGTATCAATGATGTTGATACTGCAGTTAAAATGTTCTATAACATACTTTACTCTTCATTCGATAAATCTGTTCCACAATCAACATACAGTACATCACATTATCCACATTGGTTTACTAAACAAATAAAATATAATTTAAAGACAAAAGAGTACTATAGAAAAAAGTGGATTAAGTATCGTAAAATGCATTATCTTACTGAATTTAAAAGACTTCGGCTTCTAATCAAATATCAAATCAATGAAGCTTACAACACATATATTACTTCTGTGGAGAATAATATTACAAGCAATCCATCTGATTTTTGGAAATATGCTCAAATAAAACAAGGTACTTCTAGAATACCAGCTAAATTATGTAACAGTGAACTAGTCGAATTGAACAACCCTCAGGACATTGTCAATGCTTTTGCTTCCTCATTTTCCGAGTACTTTTCTACTAGTTCCTCTTATAATAATACTACGGAAAAAGTTTCTAATTACTCTTCATTTAAATTAAATTTAGTAACCGAAGATGACATTATCAAAATCCTATCCACATTCAAAACCAAGTGTACGGCTGGGGAGGATATGGTTCCTAGTTTCTTAATAAAAGACGCTCGTTTTATTCTCGGTAAACCTCTTACACTTATAATCAATTTATGTATCACATCTTGCACTTTTCCAGAGAGATGGAAGAGAACTAGAATCATACCTATCTTTAAAAAAGGCGATAAACACAATATTCAGAACTACCGTCCTATTTCCATTTTAAATAACTTTGCCAAAGTTTTAGAAATTGTCATCTACACCTCCTTATACAGGAATACTAGCCGCATAATATCCACCAAGCAACATGGATTTATGAAAGGTAGATCAACTACTACAAATTTAGCTTCTTATTCACAGTGTGTTGCTGAAATGCTTGATGAACGTAGTCAAATCGATGTCATTTACACGGACTTTTCGCATGCCTTCGATTCTATCGATCATGGTATTCTTTTATCTAAAATAAGTTTTTATGGTGCTTGTCCTGGTTTAGTCACTTTACTAAATTCGTATTTGAATAATAGAGTATGTTATGTTTACTACAATGGTTTTTCCTCTTTTGAATTTATAGCAACCTCTGGAGTTCCCCAGGGTTCGAACCTAGGCCCACTTTTATTCAATTTATATATAAATGAGCTTTTGACATTATTTTCTTGTTCTACGTTAGCTTATGCTGATGATTTAAAAATCTTCTCTAAAATAAATACTATTCACGATGCTCAAGTATTACAAAATAACATTTATACTTTAATTGACTGGTGTGAAAAAAATGAACTGAGTTTGAATGTATCAAAATGCTGTAAGATGTCATTTACCCGTAAGCTTGGTACCATCTCATTTCCTTACGAAATGCGCGGTTCTATCCTTAAAAATGTTACTTCTTTTAATGACTTAGGTGTCACTTTCTCATCCAACTTTATATTTTCAGAACACATAAACAATATAGTTCGGGAAGCAAATAAGATGCTTAACTTTATTATAAGAATCACGCACTTCTTTCAAGGTACTTCTGCAATAAAATCCCTTTATTTCGCTTTTGTACTTAGCAAACTGGAGTATGCTGTCTTAGTCTGGTATCCGTATCACGCTTATCAACAACTAGCCTTGGATAGAGTTCATCGAAGATTCTTAAAAGTCTTGTCTTTTAAATTAAATAGGGTTTATCCAGCCAGAGGTACGGACCAACTGTCCCTTCTCGAACGACACGGTATGCCGTCACTAACCATCCGAAGAGAGTCCAGCAGTGCAAAGTTCCTTTGCCTCCTACTTCGTGGTCAAATCGACGCACCATCACTCCTGTCACGTGTCCTGATCCACGTTCCACGGCAGGCATCTAGATACCCTAGGACGTTTCAACTACCATCTTCACACTCAGATGTTCTTCAACGTTCTCCGATATCTATTATGTCGAGGAATGCGAATGTATTAATTGAAGATATATTTCTGTAATCTAATTTTTTTTGTTTTTTTTTATATATATATATTTCTTTTTTGTCTTTGTGTTCTAAATATCATCTTTGCTTTTGTATTCATGTATATTGTCCTGTAATTGGTTCGTCTGTTGGGCAATAAATTATATTATTATTATTATTATTAAAAGCGCATTTTTATCTTGCTTTCACCAACATTAGCTATTATGCACGACAGAAACATGAATATGACAGTTTACATACTTGAAAACGGTGTTTTGTATGCTTTTGCATGCTTAAAACAGCATTTCTATCTTGCTTTCACCAACATTAGCTATTATACACGACAGAAACATGAATATGACAGTTCAAATACTTGCAAACAGCATATTGTATGTTTTTGCAAGCTGAAAACAGCTATTTTATCTTGATTTTACAAACATAAGCCATTACAGACGACATATACATGAATATGACAGTTTATATATTCGAAAACGGTGTTTTGTATGCTTTTGAATGATTAAAACAGCATTTTTATCTTGCTTTTACCAACATTAGCTATTATACACGACAGAAACATGAATATGACAGTTTAAATACTTGAAAACAGCATTTTGTATGTTTTTGCAAGCTGAAAACAGCTACTTTATCTTGATTTTGCAAACATAAGCCATTACACACGACATATACATGAATATGACAGTTTAAATACTACAGAACGGTGTTTTGTATGCTTTTGCATGCTTAGAAGAGCATTTTTATCTTGCTTTCACCAACATTAGCTATTATACACGACAGAAACATGAATATGACAGTTTAAATACTTAAAAACAGCATTTTGTATGTTTTTGCAAGCTGAAAACAGCTATTTTATCTTGATTTTGCAAACATAAGCCATTACACACGACATATACATGAATATGACAATTCAAATACTACAGAACGGTGTTTTGTATGCTTTTGCATGCTTAGAAGAGCATTTTTATCTTGCTTTCACCAACATTAGCTATTATACACGACAGAAACATGAATATGACAGTTTAAATACTTGAAAACAGCATTTTGTATGTTTTTGCAAACTGAAAACAGCTTTTTATCTTGATTTTCCAAACATAAGCCATTACACACGACATATACATGAATATGACAGTTTAATTACTACAGAACGGTGTTTTGTATGCTTTTGCATGCTTAGAAGAGCATTTTTATCTTGCTTTCACCAACATTAGCTATTATTCACGACAGAAACATGAATATGACAGTTTAAATACTTGAAAGCAGCATTTTGTATGTTTTTGCAAGCTGAAAACAGCTATTTTATCTTGATTTTGCAAACATAAGCCGTTACACACGACATATACATGAATATGACAGTTTAAATACTACAGAACGGTGTTTTGTATGCTTTTGCATGCTTAGAAGAGCATTTTTATCTTGCTTTCACCAACATTAGCTATTATACACGACAGAAACATGAATATGACAGTTTAAATACTTGAAAACAGCATTTTGTATGTTTTTGCAAGCTGAAAACAGCTATTTTATCTTGATTTTGCAAATATAATCCATTACACACGACATATACATGAATATGACAGTTTAGATACTACAGATCGGTGTTTTGTATGCTTTTGCATGCTTAGAAGAGCATTTTTATCTTGCTTTCACCAACATTAGCTATTATACACGACAGAAACATGAATATGACAGTTTAAATACTTGAAAACAACATTTTGTATGTTTTTGCAAGCTGAAAACAGCTATTTTATCTTGATTTTGCAAACATAAGCCATTACACACGACATATACATGAATATGACAGTTTAGATACTACAGAACGGTGTTTTTTATGCTTTTGCATGCTTAGAAGAGAATTTTTATCTTGCTTCCACCAACATTAGCTATTATACACGACAGAAACATGAATATGACAGTTTATATACTTGAAAACAGCATTTTGTATGTTTTTGCAAGCTGAAAACAGCTATTTTATCTTGATTTTGCAAACATAAGCCATTACACACGACATATACATGAATATGACTGTTTAAATACTACAGAACGGTGTTTTGTATGCTTTTGCATGCTTAGAAGAGCATTTTTATCTTGCTTTCACCAACATTAGCTATTATACACGACAGAAACATGAATATGACAGTTTAAATACTTGAAAACAGCATTTTGTATGTTTTTGCAAGCTGAAAACAGCTATTTTATCTTGATTTTGCAAACATAAGCCATTACACACGACATATACATGAATATGACAGTTTAAATACTACAGAACGGTGTTTTGTATGCTTTTGCATGCTTAGAAGAGCATTTTTATCTTGCTTTCACCAACATTAGCTATTATACACGACAGAAACATGAATTTGACAGTTTAAATACTTGAAAACAGCATTTTGTATGTTTTTGCAAGCTGAAAACAGCTATTTTATCTTGATTTTGCAAACATAAGCCATTACACACGATATATACATGAATATGACAGTTTAAATACTACAGAACGGAGTTTTGTATTCTTTTGCATGCTTAGAAGAGCATTTTTATCGTGCTTTCACCAACATTAGCTATTATACACGACAGAAACATGAATATGACAGTTTAAATACTACAGAACGGTGTTTTGTATGCTTTTGCATGCTTAGAAGAGCATTTTTATCTTGCTTTCACCAACATTAGCTATTATACATGACAGAAACATGAATATGACAGTTTATGTACTTGAAAACAGCATTTTGTATGTTTTTGCAAGCTGAAAACAGCTATTTTATCTTGATTTTGCAAACATAAGCCATTACACACGACATATACATGAATATGACAGTTTAAATACTACAGAACGGTGTTTTGTATGCTTTTGCATGCTTAGAAGAGCATTTTTATCTTGCTTTCACCAACATTAGCTATTATACACGACAGAAACATGAATATGACAGTTCAAATACTTGAAAACAGCATTTTGTATGTTTTTGCAAGCTGAAAACAGCTATTTTATCTTGATTTTGCAAACATAAGCCATTACACACGACATATACATGAATATGACAGTTTAAATACTACAGAACGGTGTTTTGTATGCTTTTGCATGCTTAGAAGAGCATTTTTATCTTCCTTTCACCAACATTAGCTATTATGCACGACAGAAACATGAATATGACAGTTTAAGCACTTGAAAACAGCATTTTGTATATTTTTGCAAGCTGAAAACAGCTATTTTATCTTGAATTTGCAAACATAAGCCATTACACACGACATATACATGAATATGACAGTTTAAATACTTAAAAACGGTGTTTTGTATGCTTTTGCATGCTTAGAAGAGCATTTTTATCTTGCTTTCACCAACATTAGCTATTATGCACGACAGAAACATGAATATGACAGTTTAAATACTTGAAAACAGCATTTTGCATGTTTTTGCAAGCTGAAAACAGCTATTTTATCTTGATTTTGCAAACATAAGCCATTACACACGACATACACATGAATATGACAGTTTAAATACTTGAAAACAGCATTTTGTATGTTTTTGCAAGCTGAAAATAGCTATTTTATCTTGATTTTGCAAACATAAGCCATTACACACGACATATACATGAATATGACAGTTTAAATACTACAGAACGGTGTTTTGTATGCTTTTGCATGCTTAGAAGAGCATTTTTATCTTGCTTTCACCAACATTAGCTATTATACACGACAGAAACATGAATATGACAGTTTAAATACTTGAAAACCGTGTTTTGTATGCTTTTGCATGCTTAAAACAGCATTTCTATCCTGCTTTCACCAACATTAACTATTATACACGACAGAAACATGAATATGCCAGTTTAAATACTTGCAAACAGCATTTTGTATGTTTTTCAAGCTGAAAACAGCTATTTTATCTTGATTTTGCAAACATAAGCCATTACACACGACATATACATGAATATGACAGTTTAAATACTTGAAAACGGTGTTTTGTATGCTTTTGAATGCTTAAAACAGCATTTTTATCTTGCTTTTACCAACATTAGCTATTATGCACGACAGAAACATGAATATGACAGTTTGAATATTTGAAAACGGTGTTTTGTATGCTTTTGCATGCTTAAAACAGCATTTCTATCTTGCTTTCACCGACATTAGCTATTATACACGACAGAAACATGAATATGACAGTTTAAATACTTGAAAACGGTGTTTTGTTTGCTTTTGCATGCTTAAAACCGCATTTTTATCTTGCTTTCACCAACTTTAGCTATTATGCACGACAGAAACATGAATATGACAGTTTAAATACTTGAAAACGGTGTTTTGTATGCTTTTGCATGCTTAAAACAGCATTTCTATCTTGCTTTCACCAACATTAGCTATTATACACGACAGAAACATGAATATGACAGTTTATATACTTGCAAACAGCATTTTGTATGTTTTTGCAAGCTGAAAACAGCTATTTTATTTTGATTTTGCAAACATAAGCCATTACACACGACATATACATGAATATGACAGTTTAAATACTACAGAACGGTGTTTTGTATGCTTTTGCATGCTTAGAAGAGCATTTTTATCTTGCATTCACCAACATTAGCTATTATACACGACAGACACATGAATATAACAGTTTAAATACTTGAAAACAGCATTTTGTATGTTTTTGCAAGCTGAAAACAGCTGTTTTATCTTGATTTTGCAAACATAAGCCATTACACACGACATATAAATGAATATAACAGTTTATATAATTGAAAACGGTGTTTTGTTTGCTTTTGCATGCTTAAAAGCGCATTTTTATCTTGCTTTCACCAACATTAGCTATTATGCACGACAGAAACATGAATATGACAGTTTACATACTTGAAAACGGTGTTTTGTATGCTTTTGCATGCTTAAAACAGCATTTCTATCTTGCTTTCACCAACATTAGCTATTATACACGACAGAAACATGAATATGACAGTTCAAATACTTGCAAACAGCATATTGTATGTTTTTGCAAGCTGAAAACAGCTATTTTATCTTGATTTTACAAACATAAGCCATTACAGACGACATATACATGAATATGACAGTTTATATATTCGAAAACGGTGTTTTGTATGCTTTTGAATGATTAAAACAGCATTTTTATCTTGCTTTTACCAACATTAGCTATTATACACGACAGAAACATGAATATGACAGTTTAAATACTTGCAAACAGCATTTTGTATGTTTTTGCAAGCTGAAAACAGCTGTTTTATCTTGATTTTGCAAACATAAGCCATTACAGACGACATATACATGAATATGACAGTTTAAATACTTGAAAACGGTGTTTTGTTTGCTTTTGCATGCTTAAAACCGCATTTTTATCTTGCTTTCACCAATATTAGCTATTATGCACGACAGAAACATGAATATGACAGTTTAAATACTTGAAAACGGGGTTTTGTTTGCTTTTGCATGCTTAAAACAGCATTTCTATCTTGCTTTCACCAACATTAGCTATTATACACGACAGAAACATGAATATGACAGTTTAAATACTTGCAAACAGCATTTTGTATGTTTTTGCAAGCTGAAAACAGCTATTTTATCTTGATTTTGCAAACATAAGCCATTACACACGACTTATACATGAATATGACAGTTTAAATAGTACAGAACGGTGTTTTGTATGCTTTTGCATGCTTAGAAGAGGATTTTTATCTTGCTTTCACAAACAATAGCTATTATACTCGACAGAAACATGAATATGACAGTTTAAATACTTGAAAACGGTGTTTTGTATGCTTTTGCATGCTTAAAACAGCATTTCTATCTTGCTTTCACCAACATTAGCTATTATACACGACAGAAACATGAATATGACAGTTTAAATACTTGCAAACAGCATTTTGTATGTTTTTGCAAGCTGAAAACAGCTATTTTATCTTGATTTTGCAAACATAAGCCATTACACACGACATATACATGAATATGACAGTTTATATATTCGAAAACGGTGTTTTGTATGCTTTTGAATGCTTAAAACAGCATTTTTATCTTGCTTTTACCAACATTAGCTATTATGCACGACAGAAACGTGAATACGACAGTTTGAATACTTTAAAACGGTGTTTTGTATGCTTTTGCATGCTTAAAACAGCATTTCTATCTTGCTTTCACCAACATTAGCTATTATACACGACAGAAACATGAATATGACATTTTAAATACATGCAAACAGCATTTTGTATGTTTTTGCAAGCTGAAAACAGCTATTTTATCTTGATTTTACAAACATAAGCCATTACAGACGACATATACATGAATATGACAGTTTAAATACTTGAAAACGGTGTTTTGTTTGCTTTTGCATGCTTAAAACCGCATTTTTATCTTGCTTTCACCAATATTAGCTATTATGCACGACAGAAACATGTATATGACAGTTTAAATACTTGAAAACGTTGTTTTGTATGCTTTTGCATGCTTATAACAGCATTTTTATCTTGCTTTCACCAACATTAGCTATTATACACGACAGTAACATGAATATGACAGTTTAAATACTTGAAAACAGCATTTTGTATGTTTTTGCAAGCTGAAAATAGCTATTTTATCTTGATTTTGCAAACATAAGCCATTACACACGACATATACATGAATATGATAGTTTAAATACTACAGAACGGTGTTTTGTATGCTTTTGCATGCTTAGAAGAGCATTTTTATCTTGCTTTCACCAACATTAGCTATTATACACGACAGAAACATGAATATGACATTTTAAATACTTGAAAACGTTGTTATGCTTGCTTTTGCATGCTTAAAACCGCATTTTTATCTTGCTTTCACCAACATTAGCTATTATGCACTACAGAAACATGAATATGACAGTTTAAATACTTGAAAACGGTGTTTTGTATGCTTTTGTATGCTTAAAACAGCATTTCTATCTTGCTTCACCAACATTAGCTATTATACACGACAGAAACATGAATATGACAGTTTAAATACTTGCAAACAGCATTTTGTATGTTTTTGCAAGCTGAAAACAGCTATTTTATCTTGATTTTGCAAACATAAGCCATTACACACGACATATACATGAATATGACAGTTTAAATACTACAGAACGGTGTTTTGTATGCTTTTGCATGCTTAGAAGAGCATTTTTATCTTGCTTTCACCAACATTAGCTATTATACACGACAGAAACATGAATATGACAGTTTAAATACTTGAAAACGGTGTTTTGTATGCTTTTGCATGCTTAAAACAGCATTTCTATCTTGCTTTCACCAACATTAGCTATTATACACGACAGAAACATGAATATGACAGTTTGAATACTTGAAAACTGTGTTTTGTATGCTTTTGCATGCTTAAAACAGCATTTCTATCTTGCTTTCACCAACATTAGCTATTATACACGACAGAAACATGAATATGACAGTTTAAATACTTGCAAACAGCATTTTGTATGTTTTTGCAAGCTTAAAACAGCTATTTTATCTTGATTTTGCAAACATAAGCCATTACACACGACATATACATGAATATGACAGTTTAAATACTTGAAAACGGTGTTTTGTTTGCTTTTGCATGCTTAAAACCGCATTTTTATCTTGCTTTCACCAACTTTAGCTATTATGCACGACAGAAACATGAATATGACAGTTTAAATACTTGAAAACGGTGTTTTGTATGCTTTTGCATGCTTAAAACAGCATTTCTATCTTGCTTTCACCAACATTAGCTATTATAAACGACAGAAACATGAATATGACAGTTCAAATACTTGCAAACAGCATATTGTATGTTTTTGCAAGCTGAAAACAGCTATTTTATCTTGATTTTACAAACATAAGCCATTACAGACGACATATACATGAATATGACAGTTTATATATTCGAAAACGGTGTTTTGTATGCTTTTGAATGATTAAAACAGCATTTTTATCTTGCTTTTACCAACATTAGCTATTATACACGACAGAAACATGAATATGACAGTTTAAATACTTGCAAACAGCATTTTGTATGTTTTTGCAAGCTGAAAACAGCTGTTTTATCTTGATTTTGCAAACATAAGCCATTACAGACGACATATACATGAATATGACAGTTTAAATACTTGAAAACGGTGTTTTGTTTGCTTTTGCATGCTTAAAACCGCATTTTTATCTTGCTTTCACCAATATTAGCTATTATGCACGACAGAAACATGAATATGACAGTTTAAATACTTGAAAACGGGGTTTTGTTTGCTTTTGCATGCTTAAAACAGCATTTCTATCTTGCTTTCACCAACATTAGCTATTATACACGACAGAAACATGAATATGACAGTTTAAATACTTGCAAACAGCATTTTGTATGTTTTTGCAAGCTGAAAACAGCTATTTTATCTTGATTTTGCAAACATAAGCCATTACACACGACTTATACATGAATATGACAGTTTAAATAGTACAGAACGGTGATTTGTATGCTTTTGCATGCTTAGAAGAGGATTTTTATCTTGCTTTCACAAACAATAGCTATTATACTCGACAGAAACATGAATATGACAGTTTAAATACTTGAAAACGGTGTTTTGTATGCTTTTGCATGCTTAAAACAGCATTTCTATCTTGCTTTCACCAACATTAGCTATTATACACGACAGAAACATGAATATGACAGTTTAAATACTTGCAAACAGCATTTTGTATGTTTTTGCAAGCTGAAAACAGCTATTTTATCTTGATTTTGCAAACATAAGCCATTACACACGACATATACATGAATATGACAGTTTATATATTCGAAAACGGTGTTTTGTATGCTTTTGAATGCTTAAAACAGCATTTTTATCTTGCTTTTACCAACATTAGCTATTATGCACGACAGAAACATGAATACGACAGTTTGAATACTTGAAAACGGTGTTTTGTATGCTTTTGCATGCTTAAAACAGCATTTCTATCTTGCTTTCACCAACATTAGCTATTATACACGACAGAAACATGAATATGACATTTTAAATACATGCAAACAGCATTTTGTATGTTTTTGCAAGCTGAAAACAGCTATTTTATCTTGATTTTACAAACATAAGCCATTACAGACGACATATACATGAATATGACAGTTTAAATACTTGAAAACGGTGTTTTGTTTGCTTTTGCATGCTTAAAACCGCATTTTTATCTTGCTTTCACCAATATTAGCTATTATGCACGACAGAAACATGTATATGACAGTTTAAATACTTGAAAACGTTGTTTTGTATGCTTTTGCATGCTTATAACAGCATTTTTATCTTGCTTTCACCAACATTAGCTATTATACACGACAGTAACATGAATATGACAGTTTAAATACTTGAAAACAGCATTTTGTATGTTTTTGCAAGCTGAAAATAGCTATTTTATCTTGATTTTGCAAACATAAGCCATTACACACGACATATACATGAATATGATAGTTTAAATACTACAGAACGGTGTTTTGTATGCTTTTGCATGCTTAGAAGAGCATTTTTATCTTGCTTTCACCAACATTAGCTATTATACACGACAGAAACATGAATATGACATTTTAAATACTTGAAAACGTTGTTATGCTTGCTTTTGCATGCTTAAAACCGCATTTTTATCTTGCTTTCACCAACATTAGCTATTATGCACTACAGAAACATGAATATGACAGTTTAAATACTTGAAAACGGTGTTTTGTATGCTTTTGTATGCTTAAAACAGCATTTCTATCTTGCTTCACCAACATTAGCTATTATACACGACAGAAACATGAATATGACAGTTTAAATACTTGCAAACAGCATTTTGTATGTTTTTGCAAGCTGAAAACAGCTATTTTATCTTGATTTTGCAAACATAAGCCATTACACACGACATATACATGAATATGACAGTTTAAATACTACAGAACGGTGTTTTGTATGCTTTTGCATGCTTAGAAGAGCATTTTTATCTTGCTTTCACCAACATTAGCTATTATACACGACAGAAACATGAATATGACAGTTTAAATACTTGAAAACGGTGTTTTGTATGCTTTTGCATGCTTAAAACAGCATTTCTATCTTGCTTTCACCAACATTAGCTATTATACACGACAGAAACATGAATATGACAGTTTGAATACTTGAAAACTGTGTTTTGTATGCTTTTGCATGCTTAAAACAGCATTTCTATCTTGCTTTCACCAACATTAGCTATTATACACGACAGAAACATGAATATGACAGTTTAAATACTTGCAAACAGCATTTTGTATGTTTTTGCAAGCTTAAATAAGCTATTTTATCTTGATTTTGCAAACATAAGCCATTACACACGACATATACATGAATATGACAGTTTAAATACTTGAAAACGGTGTTTTGTTTGCTTTTGCATGCTTAAAACCGCATTTTTATCTTGCTTTCACCAACTTTAGCTATTATGCACGACAGAAACATGAATATGACAGTTTAAATACTTGAAAACGGTGTTTTGTATGCTTTTGCATGCTTAAAACAGCATTTCTATCTTGCTTTCACCAACATTAGCTATTATAAACGACAGAAACATGAATATGACAGTTTAAATACTTGCAAACAGCATTTTGTATGTTTTTGCAAGATGAAAACAGCTATTTTATCTTGATTTTGCAAACATAAGCCATTACACACGACATATCCATGAATATGACAGTTTAAATACTACAGAACGGTGTTTTGTATGTTTTTGCATGCTTAGAAGAGCATTTTTATCTTGCTTTCACCAACATTAGCTATTATACACGACAGAAACATGAATATGACAGTTTAAATACTTGAGAACGTTGTTTTGTATGCTTTTGCATGCTTATAACAGCATTTTTATCTTGCTTTCACCAACATTAGCTATTATACACGACAGAAACATGAATATGACAGTTTTAATACTTGCAAACAGCATTTTGTATGTTTTTGCAAGCTGAAAACAGCTATTTTATCTTGATTTTGCAAACATAAGCCATTACACACGACATATACTTGAATATGACAGTTTAAATACTTGAAAACGGTGTTTTGTTTGCTTTTGCATGCTTAAAACCGCATTTTTATCTTGCTTTCACCAACTTTAGCTATTATGCACGACAGAAACATGAATATGACAGTTTAAATACTTGAAAACGGTGTTTTGTATGCTTTTGCATGCTTAAAACAGCATTTCTATCTTGCTTTCACCAACATTAGCTATTATACACGACAGAAACATGAATATTACAGTTTATATACTTGCAAACAGCATTTTGTATGTTTTTGCAAGCTGAAAACAGCTATTTTATCTTGATTTTGCAAACATAAGCCATTACACACGACATATACATGAATATGACAGTTTAAATACTACAGAACGGTGTTTTGTATGCTTTTGAATGCTTAGAAGAGCATTTTTATCTTGCTTTCACCAACATTAGCTATTATACACGACAGAAACATGAATATGACAGTTTAAATACTTGAAAACAGCATTTTGTATGTTTTTGCAAGCTGAAAACAGCTGCTTTATCTTGATTTTGCAAACATAAGCCATTACACACGACATATACATGAATATGACAGTTTAAATACTTGAAAACCGTGTTTTGTATGCTTTTGAATGCTTAAAACAGAATTTTTATCTTGCTTTTACCAACATTAGCTATTATACACGACAGAAACATGAATATGTTAATGTTGTTGAAGTATAAAGACATAAGTGAGTGCTCCGTGTAACATTAAATTTAAACTTATGATTCTAGTTTGATTTAATTAGTTATAAAAGTGCTAAAGTGATTGTAATGATATATATTCCTAATAATGATATTCATATGAACATGAAATTATAAACTGATACAGTTATTTAAGAATATTATTAACACGTGCTTAAAATAAAGGTGAATTTCGCATAAAACAATAAACTAATAGTTTCAACAGGTGAAAACAGTGGACCATCCTAATATTCAATATAAAACTAAATATCCAATTTTAATTAATTCTTACTTCACTTGTGCGACTATTATTCTCAATGGCGTTGTGTTTCATTTGCAACGAGGATTTGTTAAAAGAAGAATCAATTTCTTGCGACTGTTGCAAGAATTTATTGCATACTAAATGTGCAGGACTGTCATCAAGGGAAATAGGATGTTTGAGAAATAAAAACAGAAAAATTAACTTTAACTGTACTACTTGTAGTGATTTCAAATTACAACTATCGAACGTTATCCAGCTTCAAAAAACTGTTTCTGAATTACAATGTCAATTACTCGAAATAAAAAATAGTGCCAATCCATTTCCAAATATTACAGATGATGGAAATACCCTAGAAAAGACACTGCCATATGAACAAATTATTGCTGAGATTAATGATCGCGAAAAAAGATCTCATAATATTATTATATACAATTTACCGGAATCCAGTAAAACAGATAAAATTGAACGTATTCAAGATGACAAAACTAAAGTAATTAATGGTTTTAACCAAGTTAATAACATTGATATTAGTAACATAAAAACATTTCGCCTTGGTGCGTATAATGAGAACAAAATTAGACCTCTTAAAGTGTCACTTAATAATAGCAATGATGTTCTTACTCTACTAAAAAATAAAAATAAACTGAAGTTTACTAACATTGGTAATAATATTAAAATAAATTCGGATCAAACACCATCGCAGCGCTCCTACTATCGTGATTTATTAACCAAATTAAAAAATCTGAAAGACAGTGGCGTCGATAACAAAATCATAAGATATATAAATGGTGTTCCTAAAATAGTTGATAATACATTTCGTAAATAAAGATGCAATAAGTAGTTCATTAAATATATTTTATCAAAATGTGCGGGGTCTACGGACTAAAACTATAAATTATTTTAATGAAACAGTTAATAACAATTATAATATTATTGTTTTAACAGAAACATGGTTATGCGACGGAATATTGGACTCTGAACTATTTTCAACTGATTTTGTTGTATACAGATAAGATAGAAATAAGTCATCTAGTTCTAAATGTCGCGGCGGCGGTGTACTTATAGCAGTGAACTCAAATTTGCAATCTGCTAAAATTAATAATATCGATGTCGGTATTGAACAGATTTTTGTGTCAATAATGATTGACTGCCAAGAGTATATAATTGGTGGAGTGTATTTACCCCCTCAGTGCGACGAGCGTCACTATTTAGAACATATGAAAACTATTGAAAATATCATGGAACGCTCGCCTTGTGCTAAGATTTGTATTGCCGGTGATTACAACTTGCCAGGTATCGCGTGGGAGTACGACACTGATGATGCAGCGCTCGTCCCGACTGGCATCACGTCTACAGCAGAAGAAATCGTTTGCGACAGTTCGGCGTATTTAGATCTTAAACAGCATAATAATATACTAAATAAAAATAATGTAATTTTGGACCTTATTTTTAGTAATCATAGTAATGTAGAAATAAGTAATGATTGCAATTATCTTGTAAAACCTGATGATCATCATCCGCAAATTCAAATTCAATTTCCTTTAGTTGTAAATAACTCTTCGCTTGTGGTAGATAATTACTGGAAGTATAATTTTAAACGAGCAAATTATGATGATATTAATAAATATTTAGATGAATTTGAGTGGGACAATATATTTGTAGAAGATGTTGATGTTAATTTAAATGTATTTTATAATATTATATATAGTGCTATTGAAATGTTCGTTCCAAAAATTTATATTAATTGTGACAAGTATCCGTGTTGGTTTTCCTCAAATGTACAAAGATTAATAAAGAGGAAAAATCACGCTTATAGCATGTATAAGAAAACTAATAATTATTATGTCTTAAGTTTGTATAGACAATTAAGAACTGAATCGAAAATTAAAATTCAAATTGATTACAATTCGTTTGTGAACAATACTCAAAGTAACTTAAATTATAATCTTAAGTCATTCTGGAAATATGTGAAAGAAAAAAAGAATATCAATCTTAATGTACCGAGTAATATGTCCTACAATAATGTTACCTCAAGCGATAGTCAAACAATTATGAATATTTTTTCCAATCTGTATATGTATCACATAGTTATCAATTGAATTCTAAATTCAATTATCAAAATAGTAACACCAATGTGGTACTTAATAAAATTAAAATTGATATTGACACTGTTTTTAACAATCTACTAGATCTTGATGACAGTAAAGGCGCTGGGCCAGATAATATACCTACATATTTTATTAAAAACTGTAGCCCAACCCTTGCCCAACCTTTATGCATTTTATTTAACTTGTCATTAAATGTCGGTAAATTTCCTGATATATGGAAAAAATCATATATAACACCGGTTTTTAAAAGTGGAAACAGGAATGAAATCTCAAATTATAGACCAATATCTATTCAGTGTGCTTTTTCTAAGATTCTAGAATCACTAGTTGTAAATGTTTTGAATATTTTAACAAAAAATATTATATCTGAGAATCAACATGGTTTTAGTGCAGGTAGATCCTGCAATACTAACTTAATAGCTTTTACTAATTATATCAATGACGCATTTGAAGATAAATTACAAGTCGATGCAATTTACACAGATTTTCAGAAAGCTTTTGATAAAGTTAATCACAAATTGTTATTAGAAAAACTGGAATACTATGGTATCACTGGATCTATTTTAAAATGGTTTGAAAGTTACCTTTCAAATAGAACACAATTTGTAAAAGTTAAAAATGTTATTTCAAAACAAATTAATGTTACGACTGGAGTTGGGCAAGGGTCAATATTGGGCCCTGCACTGTTTAATCTCTTTATAAATGATGTAGTTAACGAAATTAATAACGTACACGTATTACTCTTTGCTGATGATATCAAAATATTTCTGAAAATTGAATCATTATCAGACTGTATTCATATTCAGGCTGCTCTTAACAAATTTTCCAATTGGTGTAAAAATAATGGAATGTTTTTAAACTTATCTAAATGTAAAGTAATACGATTTAGTAGAAGTAAATCTGTGGTAGATTTTGATTACATCATTGATAGTCATGTACTTGAAAATGTAAATAAAATCAAAGATTTAGGAGTAACAATAGATCCTAAACTAACATTTAAACATCATATTGAAATAACTATAAGGAAAGCACGTCAAATGTGTGGATTTGTTATTCGCCAAACTCAGGATTTCACTAATATTAATTGTATTATTTTATTATACAACTCGATTGTACGAAGCGTCTTGGAATATTGCAGTATAATATGGAACCCCTATTATAAAACTTACATTAAACGCATAGAGTTAGTACAAAAAAAAATTGTTAATTACATTTTATATAAATTAAAAATCAATAAAAACTTGTATTGCTATAACGACAGGTTGAAAATGTTGAGTTTAAAAACATTTGAAGATCGTAGAGAAATTGCGCAAATTAAGTTTATGTACAAATTAATTCATGGTAAAATAGATTCACCAGATATTTTGCAATCAATTAGCTTTAAAATACCTAGTTATAGTACAAGAAATAGCGAAATCCTAACTTACCACAAATTTAGAACTTTATATGGATCTAATTCGGCAGTAAATAGAATCATAAGATCATGTAACAATATATGTAATGAAATCGATTTATTTGATGTTAACGAGTCGAAATTTAATCGTTTGTTAAAATTAATAAATTTGTAAATTCTGTTATATTCACTATTTTTAATTATTTAAGTTTGTTTAAATACTTTTGTCAAATGTCTGTTAAATTATACCATTTGGGTTTTTTAAACCTGTAGTGTATATATACATAAATAAATAAATAAATAAATATGACAGTTTAAATACTTGAAAACGTTGTTTTGTATGCTTTTTCATGCTTATAACAGCATTCTTATCTTGCTTTCACCAACATTAGCTATTATACACGACAGATACATGAATATGACAGTTTATATACTTGAAAACAGAATTTTGTATGTTTTTGCAAGCTGAAAGCAGCTATTTTATCTTGATTTTGCAAACATAAGCCATTACACACGACAAATACATGAATATGACAGTTTAAATACTTGAAAACGGTGTTTTGTATGCTTTTGCAAGCTGAAAACAGCTGTTTTATCTTGATTTTGCAAACATAAGCCATTACACACGACATATACATGAATATGACAGTTTAAATACTACAGAACGGTGTTTTGTATGCTTTTGCATGCTTAGAAGAGCATATTTATCTTGCTTTCACCAACATTATCTATTATACACGACAGAAACATGAATATGACAGTTTAGATACTTGAAAACAGCATTTTGTATGTTTTTGCAAGCTGAAAACAGCTATTTTATCTTGATTTTGCAAACATAAGCCATTACACACGACATATACCTGAATATGACAGTTTAAATACTTGAAAACGGTTTAATATATGCTTTTGCATGCTTAAAGCAGCATTTTTATCTTGCTTTCACCAACATTAGCTATTATACACGACAGAAACATGAAAATGACAGTTTAAATACTTGAAAACAGTGTTTTGTATGCTTTTGCAAGCTGAAAACAGCTGCTTTATCTTGATTTTGCAAACATAAGCCATTACACACGACATATACATGAATATGACAGTTTAAATACTTGAAAACCGTGTTTTGTATGCTTTTGAATGCTTAAAACAGAATTTTTATCTTGCTTTTACCAACATTAGCTATTATACACGACAGAAACATGAATATGACAGTTTAAATACTTGAAAACGGTGTTTTGTATGCTTTTGCATGCTTAAAACAGCATTTCTATCTTGCTTTCACCAACATTAGCTATTATACACGACAGAAACATGAATATGACAGTTTAAATACTTGCAAACAGCATTTTGTATGTTTTTGCAAGCTGAAAACAGCTATTTTATCTTGATTTTGCAAACATAAGCCATTACACACGACATATACATGAATATGACAGTTTAAATACTACAGAACGGTGTTTTGTATACTTTTGCATGCTTAGAAGAGTATTTTTATCTTGCTTTCACCAACATTAGCTATTATACACGACAGAAACATGAATATGACAGTTTAAATACTTGAAAACAGCATTTTGTATGTTTTTGCAAGCTGAAAACAGCTATTTTATCTTGATTTTGCAAACATAAGCCAATACACACGACAAATACATGAATATGACAGTTTAAATACTTGAAAACGGTTTTATATATGCTTTTGCATGCTTAAAGCAGCATTTTTATCTTGCTTTTACCAACATTAGCTATTATACACGACAGAAACATGAATATGACAGTTTAAATACTTGAAAACATTGTTTTGTATGCTTTTGCATGCTTATAAAAGCATTTTTATCTTGCTTTCACCAACATTAGCTATTATACACGACAGAAATATGAATATGACAGTTTAGATACTTGAAAACAGCATTTTGTATGTTTTTGCAAGCTGAAAACAGCTATTTTATCTTGATTTTGCAAACATAAGCCATTACACACGACATATACATGAATATGACAGTTTAAATACTTGAAAACGGTTTTATATATGCTTTTGCATGCTTAAAGCAGCATTTTTATCTTGCTTTCACCAACATTAGCTATTATACACGACAGAAACATGAAAATGACAGTTTAAATACTTGAAAACAGTGTTTTGTATGCTTTTGCATGCTTAGAACAGCATTTTTATCTTGCTTTCAACAACATTAGCTATTATACACGACAGAAACATGAATATGACAGTTTAGATACTTGAAAACAGCATTTTGTATGTTTTTGCAAGCTGAAAACAGCTATTTTATCTTGATTTTGCAAACATAAGCCATTACACACGACATATACCTGAATATGACAGTTTAAATACTTGAAAACGGTTTAATATATGCTTTTGCATGCTTAAAGCAGCATTTTTATCTTGCTTTTACCAACATTAGCTATTATACACGACAGAAACATGAAAATGACAGTTTAAATACTTGAAAACAGTGTTTTGTATGCTTTTGCATGCTTAGAACAGCATTTTTATCTTGCTTTCACCAACATTAGCTATTATACACGACAGAAACATGAATATGACAGTTTAAATACTTGAAAACGGTGTTTTGTATGCTTTTGCATGCTTAAAACAGCATTTTTATCTTGCTTTCACCAACATTAGCTATTATACACGACAGAAACATGAATATGACAGTTTAAATACTTGAAATCAGCATTTTGTATGTAACAGCTATTTTATCTTGATTTTGCAAACATAAGCCATTACACACGACAAATACATGAATATGACAGTTTAAATACTACAGAACGGTGTTTTGTATGCTTTTGCATGCTTATAACAGCATTTTTATCTTGCTTTCACCAACGTTAGCTATTATACACGACAGAGACATGAATATGACAGTCTATATATTTGAAAACAGTATTTTGTATGTTTTTGCAAGCTGAAAACAGCTATTTTATCTTGATTTTGCAAACATAAGCCATTACACACGACATATACATGAATATGACAGTTTAAATACTTGAAAACGGTTTTATATATGCTTTTGTATGCTTAAAGCAGCATTTTTATCTTGCTTTCACCAACATTAGCTATTATACAGGACAGAAACATGAAAATGACAGTTTAAATACTTGAAAACAGTGTTTTGTATGCTTTTGCATGCTTAGAAGAGCATTTTTATCTTGCTTTCACCAACATTAGCTATTATACACGACAGAAACATAAATATGACAGTTTAAATACTTTAAAACTTTGTTTTGTATGCTTTTGCATGCTTATAACAGCATTTTTATCTTGCTTTCACCAACATTAGCTTTTATACACGACAGAAACATGAATATGACAGTTTAAATACTTAAAAACAGCATTTTGTATGTTTTTGCAAGCTGAAAACATCTGTTTTATCTTGATTTTGCAAACATAAGCCATTACACACGACATATACATTAATATGACAGTTTAAATACTTGAAAACGGTGTGTAAAAGTATTTTATTTAATTTATAAAATGTTGACAGTATGAAAAATATCTTTATTTTTCTATCATTAACAAAACAACAACCGTAACTATTTGATTTTCAAAAAACATTTTAACAACAAAAATACATACTAGATAATACAATTTGTTTGACATGAAAAATGTCATAAAAATATATGGCAGCTGCCACACTCGTCCCCCCCAAAAACAAAATGTCGAATAACAAATATAAATATAATCATAACAAGGGTAATAGCAATAATTAAAAATATAAAGAACAAGGGAAAAAAATAGAAGCGTTATAGTATCCTTGAGTATCAATCAGAGAAGAAAGCTGGTTTTAACCTGTCAATAGAGACTATTTCCTTTTTTGAATAAATATTTAGTGCAAAAAATTTAGGAAAACGTTCAATTACTTCAAAAGGGCCATCCTAAGGTTGTTCTAGGGATTTCTTTTTTTTTTTTTTTTTTTTTTTATTGAAATTTTAAGGATGTTTCGACTTCTACGGTCATTAACATCCGGTACAGTGTAGTATTTTACATTTTATTTATATTTTATATTTATATTTTGTTGATTATATTAATGTCCCTCAGGAATTGGATCATTCTGGAGTAGCTTGCTTCGTTTTCTTTAAGTGCTTCTTTTAGTGTGTTTGGGATCTGGTGTCTCGTCCTCGCTGCGTTGTATTTTGGGCACTCTATGACAATGTGTTTTATTGTTATGTTTGTTTTGCAACTATTGCATACTTCTGGGTTTTCCCTCCTGAATATATGGTTGTGGGTTATTTTCGTGTGTCCTATCCTCATCCTTGTCATGATTACTTCGTTTCTTCTACTTGTGGTAATTTTTAAAGGCTGTGTATTTTCTTTTATTTCCCGTAGTTTATTGTTTACTGTGTTTCTCCATTCGTCTTCCCATTTGTCTTTAATGTATCTTTTCGTGGTGCTAATTATGTCGGCTGGGTTTGTTGGTTCATTTGTTAGTGGGGAATTAATAGCTTCTTTTGCTGCAGCATCTGCCTCTTCGTTGCCTTTGATGCCAACGTGTGACGGTACCCATATGAACAATAGATTTATGTTTTTTTCCCTTAGTTGATGCATCGTTTCTTGAATTTTTATTATTGTGTTGTTCTTTGGGTATAAAATTTCTATGTTCTGTATTACACTGAGTGAGTCGGAGCAAATCGCGTAGTTTTTGTTTCTTTCATTTGATTCCATTATCAGTTTTAAGCAGTTACTGATAGCGTATGCTTCTGCTGAGAAAATGCTGTAGTGTTTTGGTACTTGATACTTATGTATTTGGTTGTTGAGTATGATTGCTGCTCCAGTTTTATTATTTGTTTTAGTTGCATCAGTGTATACGAATGTGTGATCTCTATAATTTGCCTTTACTTCTCTGAATAGATTTTTATATGTCTCTGCTTTTGAGGTGTCTTTTGTAATTTTTGTAAGGCTGGTATTTATTTCTGGTTTAGCGATGATCCAGGGGGGTATGTTATATTCAAAGTTGTTTATTGTTTGATTTATGGGAATGTTTAGGTTGGTTATTTTATTGTGGATTAATTTCTGGGTTTGGGAGGAGTTTTGGACTTCTATTGTATTTTGAGATTGTTTGAAGAATCTAGTGAAGTTAGGGTGTTTTGGGTTACTTGCTAGGTTAATTATGTAAGATAGGGTAAGTTGTAGTCTTCTCAGTTCTAGTGGGTACTCCCCTGCTTCGATCAGTATGCTATTAATTGGGCTAGTTCTTAGTGCTCCTGTTATCATTCGGAGTGCAGTATTGTGAAGGGTATCTATGGGCTTTATGGTTGATGGTTTTGCTTGTCCATATATTATACATCCATATTCTATTTTTGATCGTATCAATGCTCGGTATACCTTTAAGAGTGTTTCTTTGTCTCCTCCCCACTGCTGGTTTGAAAGTACCTTTATTATGTTAAGTCTAGTTGCGATACCTCGTTTAAGATCTTGTATATGGGGAATCCATGTTAACTTTTGGTCTAATGTCATACCGAGGAATTTATATGTTGTTGTGTATTGTATATTTTCTCCATTTAGGCTTAGATCTGGTGGCATTGGCGGTCGTTTTGATTTTGAGAAGAGCATCGCTTTCGTTTTAGTTAGTGATATTTTGAATCCTGTATTGTTGGTCCAGTTTGTGATTTGTGCTATGGCTGTATTGAGGTGTTTTGTGAGATAGCTCATTTGTTTTCCTTTACAGTAGATGCATAGATCGTCGGCGAAAAGTAGAGGTTTGACTGGTAGTGATAGTTGCGATGTGATTTTGTTTATTGCTAGTAGAAATAAGGGAACGCTGATAACTGACCCTTGAGCTATCCCGTTTTCTTGGGATTTGGTTTCAGAAAGGTACCCGTCAAATTTGACTTTGAAGTGTCGTTTGCTTAGTATATTTTTGACAAAATGTAACATGTGACCCTCTATTTTGTTTTCTTTCAATGTTGTTAGGATGTTGTATTGCCACGTGGTATCGTAGGCTTTTTCTAGGTCGAAATATACTGCGATTACGTTTTGTTTATTTTGGAAGGCGTCTTTGATATCAGATGTTATGGCAATGAGTTGGTCTGTTGTTGATCTGCCTCTTCTAAATCCGCTTTGTTTGTTGTTTATGATGTTGTTTGCTTCTAGGTGCCATATTAGCCGGTTACTTATAATTTTCTCTAGTATTTTGCATAATGTATTTGATAACGTTATCGGTCGGTAGCTCTGGGGGTCTGTTTTTTCTTTATTTGGTTTTAGAATAGGTATTACTATTGACTCTTTCCATTGTTTAGGGAAGCTATTTGTTGTCCAGATATTGTTGTATATATTTAAGAGGAGGTCTAGGGTTTCATCAGGAAATTGTTTGATTATTTCAAATGGGATGTTGTCAGGGCCGGGGGAGGAGTGGTTTTTTGAATCTGCTATTGCCTTTTTTAGTTCCGACATATTTAGTGGTTTATTTAGTGCGTTTTCGTCATCTGGTAGTATATTTATGTTGTTTTCCTCATGTTGCTTCTTTATTTCGAGGAATTCTGGGCTGTAGTTACTATTACTGGAGTTATTTTGAAATGTTTCTGCTATGCTATTGGCAATTTCTTGCGGGGTTGTTATTTTTTTATTATTTTTTATTAGTGTTGTGGTTGGGTGATTGTAGTTATTTCCTTTTATTTTTCTAATTTTCTTCCATACTGTTGTAATTGGTGTGTCTGTTGTGAGGGTTGATACGTATTTTTTCCATGATATTTTTTTACTTTCTTTGATTGTTCTTCTAGCTATTGCTCTGTATTTTTTGAACTGTATTAGGTCTTCTAGGGTTCTACTATTTTTATATTTTCTAAAGGCTTGTTTGCTATTACGGATGTCTTGGTAACATTTCTCGTTCCACCATGGTACGACTTTTTTCCGCTTGTATTGTTTGTATCCAATTGTTTCTATGCTCACTGTTATTATGTGTTTTGTCAAGTGTTCTACTTGTTCATCTATGTTTGTGGTTATTATTGGTGTGAATTCTTTCATTTTTTCAGAAAAAATATTCCAGTTGGCTTTCTCTAGATTAAATTTATTTAGTATTGACGGTGTAGTTATGTTCTGAGGGGTTGTACTCATATCTGTGATTTTTAGAGGGAAGTGGTCGCTTCCATATAGGTGGGAAAGGGTTTCAAAGTGAAGGTTGATTGAGTAGTTTGGGTCGCTGAATGCTAGGTCTATGATAGAGAAGGAACCGTTGCTGGATGAAAAATGTGTTGGGGAGTTGTTATTTAATAATATATGTTGGTCGAATGCATCTTCTATTATTTTTCCTCTTCTGTTTGTTGATTTCGAGCCCCATAGTATATTGTGGGCGTTGAAATCGCCTACTATTAATTGTCTATTTGTTAGTTGTCCTATTATATTCTCTATTTCTTGTACGTTCGGAGTGGAATCAGGCGGGATGTAGATATTGCAAATCGTGTACTCTTCAGGATAGTTTAGTTTAATGGCAATAGCTTCCAAATTGCTTTGAAGATGTATTTCTTTCACCGGTAGAGAGTTTTTGATTATTATTGCGACTCCGCCGCTTGCATGGTCGTTATTGGTTCTATCTTTCCTAAAGACTTCGTATCCTTTTATTTTAAAGTTTTGTTTTTCTTTAAGTTTCGTTTCTTGAATGCATATTATATTTGGAGATTGTTCTTTAATTAATATCTGTAGGTCTTCGTAGTGGGACCACAGGCCATTACTGTTCCATGATATCACTGTCATCTTTAGAGTTATTTGCTAATGGAGTTAAGTAGTTCATGAGTTTAGTGAAGCGGTACTTTGTTGTTCGGTATTTTAATTTAGGGTATATTGTGTTTAGCATTTCTAGAAATCCTGTAATGTTGTTGGTATAGTCTTTGATAACGTTTATTGGTTCTGTTGATTTGTGGGTATTTTCTATGATCTCTTTAAATAAGTTGTAGGAAAGAATAAATGTTTTGGAATTTTCTTTTATGATGTCTTTGGCAGGTTCCAGGAGTGTGTCTATTGGTAGGTTAGCTGATGGGCTTAGGGATCTATTTGGTTTTTTGGCTTTTGGATTGATAGGGTACATTGTAGGATTCTCGTTTGTTAAACTTTCTTGTGATTGTGATAGAGATTCTGCTTCTGAATTGCTTGCATCTGAGTCCACATGTTCTGCGCTCCTTTTTTGGTTAACTTTTTTGATTGGTTTTAGTTGACGTGGTGGGGGAAGAATTGGTATGTTAGTTTTTGTTCCGGTAGTTTGGGATAGGTTTCCTAGAGGTGGAAAATCTTCTATTACTTTGGTGTTGCTGTCAGGGTTGGAATTTGGGTTCTTTTCAGGTTGGTTTCGGCAACGGATTGCGATATGTCCTTTTTCTTTGCATATTAAGCAGGTTGGGGCTTCTGTGGATAGGAATATTCTGTACTGGTTTTCTTCGAAATTTATTAGTAGGGCGGAGGGAATTTCGTCTTTCTCATTGGTTTTTATGTATAATTGTCTGCGGAAACTTAGTATGTGTGAATATTCAGGGTCTTTTAGTATTCCTTGACGTAGATATGTGATTGGAGATGTTGGTATAAGTCCATTTTTTTTAATTTCTTCGATTATCATTTCGTTTGGGATGTATGGCTGTACGTTTGAAATTATTATTTTTGTTGATGGTGTAACAAGTCTTCTGATTTCGATTTCGTTTTCGTTTATTATTACTATTGGATGTTTTTCAATCATTTGGTCTACTATTTGTTTCGATTTAAGATATATGCATATTCTGTTGTTTGAGATTCTGGACGCATAAGTTATGTTTTCTGGTTTTACTATGTTACCTATTTTTTTTATATAGTCGCTAAGTTCTATTCCCTCTGTTACATTCATAAGAATGGCTTGTTCTTTTTTTGGGTGAGTATGAACATTTTGTTTTAGTTTGTTTGCATATTGGTTTTTTAGTTGATTGTTTTGTGTTGCGTTATGTCCCAAGGAATGTACTTCTTGGGAGTTCTTGGTTGTTGACATTGTGTCGTACTTCTACTCGATCACAGATGTCGGTATTAGCATGATGATGAACTGTGTGGACAGCGCTAATGGCGCTGATTGTTTGGTAATGACAGGTGACAGGTGCTCGTGGGTGATATGATTTATTGGAGAAAAGGGATTTAATCCTTGTTGGGAGGTCAATGATAACACTTACACTTTATCACTACACTTAATTAAGCTATAATTACCATGTAGGTAAATTATATTTAATTTTTTTAATGCACTTTTCTATTATTATTCGCGTTAATGAGATTTAACTGTTCACTCTTTGGAGGTCAGTCAACTATCCAGGGATTTCTTAATGCCATCTTTACGTATAAAAACATGAGAAGTTGTAAATAAATCTTTACTTAAGAATATTTTGGATTTGTTGTGATTATTTACTGGAACTGGCTTTAAATTTGAGATGTAATTTTTAAACTTATTTAAATAATTTGGTAGTTCAGCATCATCTAATTTTTTACTCTTACAAAAAAATTGACCTGGTAAACAAAGTGAAGTTCCATAAACTAATTCAGAAACTGAGCAATTTATTGATTCTTTAACAGCAGTTCTAATACCTAATAAAACAATTGGTAATATATCAAACCAATTATTATATTTATTATGTGTTTTTAAAGAAGTTTTTAATTGACGGTGAAATCTTTCAACCAACCCATTGGACTGAGGATGATATGCTGTTGTTCTTATTCTGTGTGAACCTAGAGTTTGTGTTAATTGTGTCATTAATCGCGATTCAAACTGTACTCCGCGATCAGTAGTTATGTATGAGGGAACCCCAAAGCGCGAAATCCATCCAGAAATGAAGGCTTTTGCAACAATTTCAGCTGAAATGTCAGTGATAGGAATCGCCTCTGGCCAACGTGTGAATCTATCAATGCAAGTTAAAATATAATGAAATCCATTAGAACAAGGTAAAGGGCCAATTAAATCAATATGGATTTCATCAAATCTAGCTGATGGTAAAGTAAAATTTTCCAATGGCGTTTTTGAATGTTTATTGACTTTTGATTTTTGACATTCTATGCAATTCTTAGTCCATTCTTTTATATCTGTGTTAATATTTTTCCAGACAAATCTGCTTGAAATAAGTTTCTGTGAAGCTTTTATACCAGGATGGGATAAAAAATGTAGTTGCTTGAATATTTGTTTACGAAATATTTTTGGAATGAATGGACGCAATATGCCTGTGGAAGTATCACATGTTATAACCAAATTAGTATTATCTAGTGGAATGTCTTCAAATTTTAATGTTGAATTAGGATTATTTTTCAAAGCCAATAATTCTTGATCTGTAATTTGTAAATTTGCTATTTCTTCATAATCGATATTTTTTGCTATATAAAATGAGTCAATATGAGCACGAGATAAAGTATCAGCGATGATGTTCTCTTTACCAGATATATGTCTAATATCATTTGTGAATTGTAAAATGTAATCTAATTGTCTTAATTCTCTGGGAGAACATGTGTTAGAATTCTTTGCTAAAGAATATGTAAGTGGTTTATGATCAGTTAGGATTGTAAATTCGCGTCCTTCCAGGAAATACCGAAATTTCTTTATTGAAGCATAAATAGCTAGTAATTCACGGCTAAATGTACTGTATTTAGTTTCTGTTGGTGTTAGAGCACGAGAAAAAAAAAACAAGTGGTTTCCATGAATTATCAACTAATTGTTGTAAAACTCCTCCTAATCCAGTATTTGAAGCGTCTACCATAACGATAATAGGGGCATTTGGTTGCGGAAAACTTAAAGTAACTTTTTTAATTATCGTTTTTTTAATATTTTTAAATGACAATAATGCAAGTGCATCCCAACTGACTGATTTGTTACCATTTTTAGAGTTATCTATTAACTTATTGATAGGTTGTAATATAGAAGCGCATTTAGGAATGAATCTATGGTAGAAGTTAATTAAACCTAAAAATTTTCGTAACTCGCGTTGTGTTTTTGGTAAAGGAAATTCTTGGATTGCCAATATCTTTTCAGGTAAAGGGGTTATGCCGTCTTTAGAGATATGATGTCCTAAAAAATTTATTTCGGTTTTACCAAATTCACATTTTTTTTCATTTATTAAGATGCCAAATTTCTGTAAACGATTAAAAATTAAATTTAAGTGTAATTTGTGTTCTTCTATATTTTTACTGGAAATTAACAAATCGTCAATATATGCAAAACAAAAATTAAATCCCTGAATTACCTGGTCAATAAACCTCTGAAAAGTTTGAGCGCTATTTCGAAGGCCAAAGGGCATAAATATATATTCGTATAATCCAAATGGGGTACTTATTGCTGTCTTAGGAATAGCTGAAGGTTCCATTGGAATTTGATTATAAGCTTTTACTAAATCAATTTTAGAAAATATAGTAGTATTGTGTAAATTATAGCTACAATCTTGTATGTGAGGAACAGGGTAGCGGTCGGGAACTGTAATATTATTCAATTCGCGGTAATCTCCACATGGACGCCATTCTACACTATCCTTCTTTTTAACCATGTGAAGTGCTGAAGACCAGCAACTGGAAGAGGGTCTAATAATTCCTTGTTTAAGTAAAGAATCGAATTCATTTTTTGCAATAATTAATCGTTCTGGGTCTAATCTACGAGGTCGCGAAAAAACAGGTGAACCTGTTGTTATAATGTCGTGTTTAATTGAATGTTTGATTTGGCGATCCTGTGTTAATGGGTTTGTCAAAGAAGGAAATTGTGATAAGATATATTTGAAAGGACAGTATTGTTCAGTTTCATTATTAGTTGCTTTATTAATATTTTGAATTTCTAAATTGGATAATGAGAATTGGTCAATAGATTTGATTGATAAAATTTTATGACGTATGTCAACTATCAAATTAAAAAAACTTAAGAAATCAGCTCCAATAATTGAATTTTTAATGTCAGCGATTATGAAATTCCATGTAAACCTTTTATTTAAATCAAAATGTAAAGTAAGAGTTTTTGATCCGTATGTTGGAATGGAAGAATTATTGACAGCTTGTAATGATAGAGATTGTTTATGTAAATTTTGATGTGATTGATACTTAAGAATACTAACCTCAGCTCCAGTATCAACTAGGAAACGATGTCCCGTAGTTTTATCTGTTATGTAGAACAAATTTTGTCTCTTTGTAGGAGTTAATTGTGTGCTTGAAAGAAGAGGACAATTATTAGAGTTATTGTTAAATTTATACTTGTTATACGAACTTATAGGAGTAGGGGCCAATGAATCCTTAAAGCGACACGGTGGTGTACATTTTCTTGCTGCAGTGCCAAAATTGAAATGATACCAACATAGATCGCAGGATATATGATTGTTAGGAAAGGTCTTGTCATTTTTTAATGTAGATATAAGTTTCTTAATTTCCAAAACTTCTTTTTTTAGAATGTTCAATTCTGAATCTTTTATTGAAGAGGCCGAAATTGTTGGGGTTGAAATCTCCAAAATTTTGTCCGCGATAAGACTTTTTTGCTCTAAGGAAGTGCCAATAGAAGACGCCAATACTATCTGTACGTTAGTTGGTAATTTTTGAATAAAAAGTTCTTCTAAAATAGAGTTGTCCAAAGTTTTGTTGTTTACCAAACGTTTCATTTGTCGCAAAATTTGGGAAGGTTTTTGGTCTCCAATATCAACTGAAGATAATAATTTTTGTAATTTTTTCTTCTCTGAAAGGGAAGTTCGCTCTATTAAAGCTTCTTTGAGAACATCAAATGGATTGATTGATGGTGGATCTATAATGATATCCCTGATTTCTGATGCATACTCCGGGCACAAGGAAGAAATAACTTGATTGAATTTTGTAGTTTGATTTCTTACATTATTATTTTTAAAAATGGCTTCAACTTGCGCAAACCATAATTCGGCATCATTTGGCCAAAAAACAGGTAGTTTAACAGAATGTGCAGCTACTAATTGTGGTTCAATTTCAATATTTGGAAAATTCGACACTGAGGGCGAAGTTTGGTCCATTTTAAATATATAAGGTGCGGCTTGCGTCGGGGTCACCAATTTGTAAAAGTATTTTATTTAATTTATAAAATGTTGACAGTATGAAAAATATCTTTATTTTTCTATCATTAACAAAACAACAACCGTAACTATTTGATTTTCAAAAAACATTTTAACAACAAAAATACATACTAGATAATACAATTTGTTTGACATGAAAAATGTCATAAAAATATATGGCAGCTGCCACAGGTGTTTTGTTTGCTTTTGCATGCTTAAAACCGCATTTTTATCTTGCTATCACCAACATTAGCTATTATGCACGACAGAAACATGACTATGACAATTTAAATACTTGAAAACGGTGTTTTGTATGCTTTTGCATGCTTAAAACAGCATTTCTATCTTGCTGTCACCAACATTAGCTATTATACACGACAGAAACATGAATATGACAGTTTAAATACTTGCAAACAGCATTTTGTATGTTGCTGAAAACAGCTATTTTATCTTGATTTTGCAAACATAAGCCATTACACACGACATATACATGAATATGACAGTTTAAATACTACAGAACGGTGTTTTGTATGCTTTTGCACGCTTAGAAGAGCATTTTTATCTTGCTTTCACCAACATTAGCTATTTTACACGACAGAAACATGAATATGACAGTTTAAATACTTGAAAACAGCATTTTGTATGTTTTTGCAAGCTGAAAACAGCTATTTTATCTTGATTTTGCAAACATAAGCCATTACACACGACATATACATGAATATGACAGTTTAAATACTTGAAAACGGTGTTTTGTTTGCTTTTGCATGCTTAAAACCGCATTTTTATCTTGCTTTCACCAACATTAGCTATTATGCACGACAGAAACATGAATATGACAGTTTAAATACTTGAAAATGGTGTTTTGTATGCTTTTGCATGCTTAAAACAGCATTTCTATCTTGCTTTCACCAACATTAGCTATGATACACGACAGAAACATGAATATGACAGTTTAAATACTTGAAAACGGTTTTTTGCATGTTTTTGCATGCTTAAAACAACATTTTTATCTTGCTTTTACCAACATTAGCTATTATACACGACAGAAACATGAATATGACAGTTTAAATACTTGAAAACGTTGTTTTGTATGCTTTTGCATGCTTATAACAGCATTTTTATCTTGCTTTCACCAACATTAGCTATTATACACGACAGAAACATGAATATGACAGTTTATATACTTGAAAACAGCATTTTGTATGTTTTTGCAAGCTGAAAACAGCTATTTTATCTTGATTTTGCAAACATAAGCCATTACATACGACATATACATGAATATGACAGTTTAAATACTTGAAAACGGTTTTATATATGCTTTTGCATGCTTAAAGCAGCATTTTTATCTTGCTTTCACCAACATTAGCTATTATACAGGACAGAAACATGAAAATGACAGTTTAAATACTTGAAAACAGTGTTTTGTATGCTTTTGCATGCTTAGAAGAGCATTTTTATCTTGCTGTCACCAACATTAGCTATTATACACGACAGAAACATGAATATGACAGTTTAGATACTTGAAAACAGCATTTTGTATGTTTTTGCAAGCTGAAAACAGCTATTTTATCTTGATTTTGCAAACATAAGCCATTACACACGACATATACCTGAATATGACAGTTTAAATACTTGAAAACGGTTTAATATATGCTTTTGCATGCTTAAAGCAGCATTTTTATCTTGCTTTCACCAACATTAGCTATTATACACGACAGAAACATGAAAATGACAGTTTAAATACTTGAAAACAGTGTTTTGTATGCTTTTGCATGCTTAGAACAGCATTTTTATCTTGCTTTCACCAACATTAGCTATTATACACGACAGAAACATGAATATGACAGTTTAAATACTTGAAAACGTTGTTTTGTATGCTTTTGCATGCTTATAACAGCATTTTTATCTTGCTTTCACCAACATTAGCTATTATACACGACAGGAACATGAATATGACAGTTTATATACTTGAAAACAGCATTTTGTATGTTTTTGCAAGCTGAAAACAGCTATTTTATCTTGATTTTGCAAACATAAGCCATTGCATACGACATATACATGAATATGACAGTTTAAATACTTGAAAACGGTGTTTTGTTTGCTTTCGCATGCTTAAAACCGCATTTTATCTTGCTTTCACCAACATTAGCTATTATGCACGACAGAAGCATGAATATGACAGTTTAAATACTTGAAAACGGTGTTTTGTATGCTTTGGCATGCTTAAAACAGCATTTCAATCTTGCTTTCACCAACATTAGCTATTATACACGACAGAAACATGGATATGACAGTTTAGAAACTTGAAAACAGCATTTTGTATGTTTTTGCAAGCTGAAAACAGCTATTTTATCTTGATTTTGCAAACATAAGCCATTACACACGACATATACATGAATATAACAGTTTAAATACTACAGAACGGTGTTTTGTATACTTTTGCATGCTTAGAAGAGCATTTTTATCTTGCTTTCACCAACATTAGCTATTATACACGACAGAAACATAAATATGACAGTTTAAATACTTAAAAACAGCATTTTGTATGTTTTTGCAAGCTGAAAACAGCTGTTTTATCTTGATTTTGCAAACATAAGCCATTACACACGACATATACATTAATATGACAGTTTAAATACTTGAAAACGGTGTTTTGTTTGCTTTTGCATGCTTAAAACCGCATTTTTATCTTGCTATCACCAGCATTAGCTATTATGCACGACAGAAACATGACTATGACAATTTAAATACTTGAAAACGATGTTTTGTATGCTTTTGCATGCTTAAAACAGCATTTCTATCTTGCTGTCACCAACATTAGCTATTATACACGACAGAGACATGAATATGACAGTTTAAATACTTTAAAACTTTGTTTTGTATGCTTTTGCATGCTTATAACAGAATTTTTATCTTGCTTTCACCAACATTAGCTTTTATACACGACAGAAACATGAATATGACAGTTTAAATACTTAAAAACAGCATTTTGTATGTTTTTGCAAGCTGAAAACAGCTGTTTTATCTTGATTTTGCAAACATAAGCCATTACACACGACATATACATTAATATGACAGTTTAAATACTTGAAAACGGTGTTTTGTTTGCTTTTGCATGCTTAAAACCGCATTTTTATCTTGCTATCACCAACATTAGCTATTATGCACGACAGAAACATGACTATGACAATTTAAATACTTGAAAACGGTGTTTTGTATGCTTTTGCATGCTTAAAACAGCATTTCTATCTTGCTGTCACCAACATTAGCTATTATACACGACAGAAACATGAATATGACAGTTTAAATACTTGCAAACAGCATTTTGTATGTTGCTGAAAACAGCTATTTTATCTTGATTTTGCAAACATAAGCCATTACACACGACATATTCATGAATATGACAGTTTAAATACTACAGAACGGTGTTTTGTATGCTTTTGCACGCTTAGAAGAGCATTTTTATTTTGCTTTCACCAACATTAGCTATTTTACACGACAGAAACATGAATATGACAGTTTAAATACTTGAAAACGTTGTTTTGTATGCTTTTGCATACTTATAACAGCATTTTTATCTTGCTTTCACCAACATTAGCTATTATACACGACAGAAACATGAATATGACAGTTTATATACTTGAAAACAGCATTTTGTATGTTTTTGCAAACTGAAAACAGCTATTTTATCTTGATTTTGCAAACATAAGCCATTACACACGACATATACATGAATATGACAGTTTAAATACTTGAAAACGGTGTTTTGTTTGCTTTTGCATGCTTAAAACCGCATTTTTATCTTGCTTTCACCAACAATAGCTATTATGCACGACAGAAACATGAATATGACAGTTTAAATTATTGAAAACGGTGTTTTGTATGCTTTTGCATGCTTAAAACAGCATTTTTATCTTGGTTTCACCAACATTAGCTATTATACACGACAGAAACACGGATATGACAGTTTAGATACTTGAAAACAGCATTTTGTATGTTTTTGCAAGCTGAAAACAGCTATTTTATCTTGATTTTGCAAACATAAGCCATTACACACGACATATCCATGAATATGACAGTTTAAATACTTGAAAACGGTGTTTTGTATGCTTTTGCATGCTTAAAACAGCATTTTTATCTTGCTTTCACCAACATTAGCTATTATACACGACAGAAACACGGATATGACAGTTTAGATACTTGAAAACAGCATTTTGTATGTTTTTGCAAGCTGAAAACAGCTATTTTATCTTGATTTTGCAAACATAAGCCATTACACACGACATATCCATGAATATGACAGTTTAAATATTTGAAAACGGTGTTTTGTATGCTTTTGCATGCTTAAAACAGCATTTTTATCTTGCTTTCACCAACATTAGCTATTATACACGACAGAAACATTAATATGACAGTTTATATACTTGAAAACTTTGTTTTGTATGCTTTTGCATGCTTATAACAGCATTTTTATCTTGCTTTCACCAACATTAGCTATTATACACGACAGAAACATGAATATGACTGTTTAAATACTTGAAAACGGTGTTTTGTATGCTTTTGCATGCTTAAAACAGCATTTCTATCTTGCTTTCACCAAAATTAGCTATTATACACGACAGAAACATGAATATGACAGTTTATATACTTGAAAACAGCATTTTGTTTGTTTTTGCAAGCTGAAAACAGCTATTTTATCTTGATTTTGCAAACATACGCCATTACACATGACATATAAATGAATATGACAGTTTAAATACTTGAAAACGCTTTTTTGTATGCTTTTGCATGCTTAAAACAGCATTTTTATCTTGCTTTCACCAACATTAGCTATCATGCACGACAGAAACATGAATATGACAGTTTAAATACTTGAAAACAGCATTTTGTATGTCTTTACAAGCTGAAAACAGCTATTTTATCTTGATTTTGAAAACATAAGCCATTACACACGACATATACATAAATATGACAGTTTAAATACTAGAGAACGGTGTTTTGTATGCTTTTGCATGCTTAGAAGAGCATTTTTATCTTGCTTTCACCAACATTAGCTATTATACACGACAGAAACATGAATATGAGAGTTTAAATACTTGAAAACGGTGTTTTGTTTGCTTTTGCATGCTTAAAACCGCATTTTATCTTGCTTTCACCAACATTAGCTATTATGCACGACAAAAGCATGAATATGACAGTTTAAATACTTGAAAACGGTGTTTTGTATGCTTTGGCATGCTTAAAACAGCATTTCTATCTTGCTTTCACCAACATTAGCTATTATACACGACAGAAACATGGATATGACAGTTTAGAAACTTGAAAACAGCATTTTGTATGTTTTTGCAAGCTGAAAACAGCTATTTTATCTTGATTTTGCAAACATAAGCCATTACACACGACATATACATGAATATAACAGTTTAAATACTACAGAACGGTGTTTTGTATGCTTTTGCATGCTTAGAAGAGCATTTTTATCTTGCTTTCACCAACATTAGCTATTATACACGACAGAAACATGAATATGACAGTTTAAGTACTTTAAAACTTTGTTTTGTATGCTTTTGCATGCTTATAACAGCATTTGTATCTTGCTTTCACCAACATTAGCTATTATACACGACAGAAACATGAATATGACAGTTTAAATACTTAAAAACAGCATTTTGTATGTTTTTGCAAGCTGAAAACAGCTGTTTTATCTTGATTTTGCAAACATAAGCCATTACACACGACATATACATTAATATGACAGTTTAAATACTTGAAAACTGTGTTTTGTTTGCTTTTGCATGCTTAAAACCGCATTTTTATCTTGCTATCACCAACATTAGCTATTATGCACGACAGAAACATGACTATGACAATTTAAATACTTGAAAACGGTGTTTTGTATGCTTTTGCTTGCTTAAAACAGCATTTCTATCTTGCTGTCACAACATTAGCTATTATACACGACAGAAACATGAATATGACAGTTTAAATACTTGCAAACAGCATTTTGTATGTTTTTTCAAGCTGAAAACAGCTATTTTAACTTGATTTTGCAAACATAAGCCATTACACACGACATATACATGAATATGACAGTTTAAATACTACAGAACGGTGTTTTGTATGCTTTTGCACGCTTAGAAGAGCATTTTTATCTTGCTTTCACCAACATTAGCTATTATACACGACAGAAACATGAATATGACAGTTTAAATACTTGAAAACAGCATTTTGTATGTTTTTGCAAGCTGAAAACAGCTATTTTATCTTGATTTTGCAAACATAAGCCATCACACACGACATATACATGAATATGACACTTTAAATACTTGAAAACGGTGTTTTGTATGCTTTTGAATGCTTAAAACAGCATTTTTATCTTGCTTTTACCAACATTAGCTATTATACACGACAGAAACATGAATATGACAGTTTAAATACTTGAAAACGGTTTTTTGTATGTTTTTGCAAGCTGAAAACAGCTATTTTATCTTGATTTTGCAAACATAAGCCATTACACACGACATATACATGAATATGACAGTTTAAATACTTTAAAACGGTTTTTTGTATGCTTTTGCATGCTTAAAACAGCATTTTTATCTTGCTTTAACAACATTAGCTATTATACACGACAGAAACATGAATATGACAGTTTAAATACTTGAAAACGGTTTTTTGTATGCTTTTGCATGCTTAAAACAGCATTTTTATCTTGCTTTTACCAACATTAGCTATTATACACGACAGAAACATGAATATGACAGTTTAAATACTTGCAAACGTTGTTTTGTATGCTTTTGCATACTTATAACAGCATTTTTATCTTGCTTTCACCAACATTAGCTATTATACACGACAGAAACATGAATATGACAGTTTATATACTTTAAAACAGCATTTTGTATGTTTTTGCAAGCTGAAAACAGCTATTTTATCTTGATTTTGCAAACATAAGCCATTACACACAACATATACATGAATATGACAGTTTAAATACTTGAAAACGGTGTTTTGTTTGCTTTTGCATGCTTAAAACCGCATTTTTATCTTGCTTTCACCAACATTAGCTATTATGCACGACAGAAACATAAATATGACAGTTTAAATTCTTGAAAACGGTGTTTTGTATGCTTTTGCATGCTTAAAACAGCATTTCTATCTTGCTTTCACCAACATTAGCTATTATACACGACAGAAACATGGATATGACAGTTTAGATACTTGAAAACAGCATTTTGTATGTTTTTGCAAGCTGAAAACAGCTATTTTATCTTGATTTTGCAAACATAAGCCATTACACACGACATATACATGAATATGACAGTTTAAATACTTGAAAACGGTGTTTTGTATGCTTTTGCATGCTTAAAACAGCATTTTTATCTTGCTTTCACCAACATTAGCTATTATACACGACAGAAACATTAATATGACAGTTTAAATACTTGAAAACAATGTTTTGTATGCTTTTGCATGCTTATAACAGCATTTTTATCTTGCTTTTACCAACATTAGCTATTATACACGACAAAAACATGAATATGACAGTTTAAATACTTGAAAACGTTGTTTTGTATGCTTTTGCATGCTTATAACAGCATTTTTATCTTGCTTTCACCAACATTAGCTATTATACACGACAGAAACATGAATATGACAGTTTAAATACTTGAAAACGGTGTTTTGTATGCTTTTGCATGCTTAAAACAGCATTTCTATCTTGCTTTCACCAAAATTAGCTATTATACACGACAGAAACATGAATATGACAATTTATATACTTGAAAACAGCATTTTGTATGTTTTGCAAGCTGAAAACAGCTATTTTATCTTGATTTTGCAAACATAAGCCATTACACATGACATATACATGAATATGACAGTTTAAATACTAGAAAACGCTTTTTTGTATGCTTTTGCATGCTTAAAACAGCATTTTTATCTTGCTTCCACAAACATTAGCTATTATGCACGACAGAAACATGAATATGACAGTTTAAATACTTGAAAACAGCATTTTGTATGTCTTTGCAAGTTGAAAACAGCTATTTTATCTTAATTTTGAAAACATAAGCCATTACACACGACATATACATAAATATGACAGTTTAAATACTAGAGAACGGTGTTTTGTATGCTTTTGCATGCTTAGAAGAGCATTTTTATCTTGCTTTCACCAACATTAGCTATTATACACGACAGAAACATGAATATGACAGTTTAAATACTTGAAAACAGCATTTTGTATGTCTTTGCAAGCTGAAAACAGCTATTTTATCTTGATTTTGAAAACATAAGCCATTACACACGACATATACATAAATATGACAGTTTAAATACTAGAGAACGGTGTTTTGTATGCTTTTGCATGCTTAGAAGAGCATTTTTATCTTGCTTTCACCAACATTAGCTATTATACACGACAGAAACATGAATATGACAGTTTAAATACTTTAAAACTTTGTTTTGTATGCTTTTGCATGCTTATAACAGCATTTTTATCTTGCTTTCACCAACATTAGCTTTTATACACGACAGAAACATGAATATGACAATTTAAATAATTAAAAACAGCATTTTGTATGTTTTTGCAAGCTGAAAACAGCTATTTTATCTTGATTTTGCAAACATAAGCCATTACACACGACATATACATTAATATGACAGTTTAAATACTTGAAAACGGTGTTTTGTTTGCTTTTGCATGCTTAAAACCGCATTTATATCTTGCTTTCACCAACATTAGCTATTATGCACGACAGAAACATGAATATGACAGTTTAAATACTTGAAAATGGTGTTTTGTATGCTTTTGCATGCTTAAAACAGCATTTCTATCTTGCTTTCACCAACATTAGCTATGATACACGACAGAAACATGAATATGACAGTTTAAATACTTGAAAACGGTTTTTTGTATGTTTTTGCATGCTTAAAACAACATTTTTATCTTGCTTTTACCAACATTAGCTATTATACACGACAGAAACATGAATATGACAGTTTAAATACTTGAAAACGTTGTTTTGTATGCTTTTGCATGCTTATAACAGCATTTTTATCTTGCTTTCACCAACATTAGCTATTATACACGACAGAAACATGAATATGACAGTTTATATACTTGAAAACAGCATTTTGTATGTTTTTGCAAGCTGAAAACAGCTATTTTATCTTGATTTTGCAAACATAAGCCATTACATACGACATATACATGAATAAGACAGTTTAAATACTTGAAAACGGTGTTTTGTTTGCTTTTGCATGCTTAAAACCGCATTTTATCTTGCTTTCACCAACATTAGCTATTATGCACGACAGAAGCATGAATATGACAGTTTAAATACTTGAAAACGGTGTTTTGTATGCTTTGGCATGCTTAAAACAGCATTTCTATCTTGCTTTCACCAACATTAGCTATTATACAGGACAGAAACATGGATATGACAGTTTAGAAACTTGAAAACAGCATTTTGTATGTTTTTGCAAGCTGAAAACAGCTATTTTATCTTGATTTTGCAAACATAAGCCATTACACACGACATATACATGAATATAACAGTTTAAATACTACAGAACGGTGTTTTGTATGCTTTTGCATGCTTAGCAGAGCATTTTTATCTTGCTTTCACCAACATTTGCTATTATACACGACAGAAACATGAATATGACAGTTTAAATACTTGCAAACAGCATTTTGTATGTTTTTGCAAGCTGAAAACAGCTATTTTATCTTGATTTTGCAAACATAAGCCATTACACACGACATATACATGAATATGACAGTTTAAATACTACAGAACGGTGTTTTGTATGCTTTTGCACGCTTAGAAGAGCATTTTTATCTTGCTTTCACCAACATTAGCTATTATACACGACAGAAACATGAATATGACAGTTTAAATACTTGAAAACAGCATTTTGTATGTTTTTGCAAGCTGAAAACAGCTATTTTATCTTGATTTTGCAAACATAAGGCATCACACGCGACATATACATGAATATGACACTTTAAATACTTAAAAACGGTATTTTGTATGCTTTTGAATGCTTAAAACAGCATTTTTATCTTGCTTTTACCAACATTAGCTATTATACACGACAGAAACATGAATATGACAGTTTAAATACTTGAAAACGGTTTTTTGTATGTTTTTGCAAGCTGAAAACAGCTATTTTATCTTGATTTTGCAAACATAAGCCATTACACACGACATATACATGAATATAACAGTTAAAATACTACAGAACGGTGTTTTGTATGCTTTTGCATGCTTAGAAGAGCATTTTTATCTTGCTTTCACCAACATTAGCTATTATACACGACAGAAACATAAATATGACAGTTTAAATACTTTAAAACTTTGTTTTGTATGCTTTTGCATGCTTATAACAGCATTTTTATCTTGCTTTCACCAACATTAGCTTTTATACACGACAGAAACATGAATATGACAGTTTAAATACTTAAAAACAGCATTTTGTATGTTTTTTCAAGCTGAAAACAGCTGTTTTATCTTGATTTTGCAAACATAAGCCATTACACACGACATATACATTAATATGACAGTTTAAATACTTGAAAACGGTGTTTTGTTTGCTTTTGCATGCTTAAAACCGCATTTTTATCTTGCTATCACCAACATTAGCTATTATGCACGACAGAAACATGACTATGACAATTTAAATACTTGAAAACGGTGTTTTGTATGCTTTTGCATGCTTAAAACAGCATTTCTATCTTGCTTTTACCAACATTAGCTATTATGCACGACAGAAACATGGATATGACAGTTTAGATACTTGAAAACAGCATTTTGTATGTTTTTGCAAGCTGAAAACAGCTATTTTATCTTGATTTTGCAAACATAAGCCATTACACACGACATATACATGAATATGACAGTTTAAATACTTGAAAGCGGTGTTTTGTATTCTTTTGCATGCTTAAAACAGCATTTTTATCTTGCTTTCACCAACATTAGCTATTATACACGACAGAAACATTAATATGACAGTTTAAATACTTGAAAACAATGTTTTGTATGCTTTTGCATGCTTATAACAGCATTTTTATCTTGCTTTTACCAACATTAGCTATTATACACGACAGAAACTTTAATATGACAGTTTAAATACTTGAAAACGTTGTTTTGTATGCTTTTGCATGCTTATAACAGCATTTTTATCTTGCTTTCACAAACATTAGCTATTATACACGACAGAAACATGAATATGACAGTTTAAATACTTGAAACAATGTTTTGTATGCTTTTGCATGCTTATAACAGCATTTTTATCTTGCTTTTACCAACATTAGCTATTATACACGACAGAAACATGAATATGACAGTTTAAATACTTGAAATCAGCATTTTGTATGTTTTTGCAAGCTGAACACAGGTATTTTATCTTGATTTAGCAAACATAAGCCATTACACACGACATATACATGAATATGACAGTTTAAATACTTGAAAACGGTGTTTTGTTTGCTTTTGCATGCTTATAACCGCATTTTATCTTGCTTTCACCAACATTAACTATTATGCACGACAGAAGCATGAATATGACAGTTTAAATACTTGAAAACGGTGTTTTGTATGCTTTTGCATGCTTAAAACAGCATTTCTATCTTGCTTTCACCAACATTAGCTATTATACACGACAGAAACATGGATATGACAGTTTAGATACTTGAAAACAGCATTTTGTATGTTTTTGCAAGCTGAAAACAGCTATTTTATCTTGATTTTGCAAACATAAGCCATTACACACGACATATACATGAATATGACAGTTTAAATACTTGAAAGCGGTGTTTTGTATTCTTTTGCATGCTTAAAACAGCATTTTTATCTTGCTTTCACCAACATTAGCTATTATACACGACAGAAACATTAATATGACAGTTTAAATACTTGAAAACAATGTTTTGTATGCTTTTGCATGCTTATAACAGCATTTTTATCTTGCTTTTACCAACATTAGCTATTATACACGACAGAAACTTTAATATGACAGTTTAAATACTTGAAAACGTTGTTTTGTATGCTTTTGCATGCTTATAACAGCATTTTTATCTTGCTTTCACCAACATTAGCTATTATACACGACAGAAACATGAATATGACAGTTTAAATACTTGAAACAATGTTTTGTATGCTTTTGCATGCTTATAACAGCATTTTTATCTTGCTTTTACCAACATTAGCTATTATACACGACAGAAACATGAATATGACAGTTTAAATACTTGAAATCAGCATTTTGTATGTTTTTGCAAGCTGAACACAGGTATTTTATCTTGATTTAGCAAACATAAGCCATTACACACGACATATACATGAATATGACAGTTTAAATACTTGAAAACGGTGTTTTGTTTGCTTTTGCATGCTTATAACCGCATTTTATCTTGCTTTCACCAACATTAACTATTATGCACGACAGAAGCATGAATATGACAGTTTAAATACTTGAAAACGGTGTTTTGTATGCTTTTGCATGCTTAAAACAGCATTTCTATCTTGCTTTCACCAACATTAGCTATTATACACGACAGAAACATGGATATGACAGTTTAGATACTTGAAAACAGCATTTTGTATGTTTTTGCAAGCTGAAAACAGCTATTTTATCTTGATTTTGCAAACATAAGCCATTACACACGACATATACATGAATATGACAGTTTAAATACTTGAAAACGGTTTTTTGTATTCTTTTGCATGCTTAAAACAGCATTTTTATCTTGCTTTCACCAACATTAGCTATTATACACGACAGAAACATGAATATGACAGTTTAAATACTTGAAAACAGTGTTTTGTATGCTTTTGCATGCTTATAACAGCATTTTTATCTTGCTTTTACCAACATTAGCTATTATAACACGACAGAAACATGAATGTGACAGTTTAAATACTTGAAAACGGTTTTTTATATGCTTTTGCATGCTTAAAAACAGCATTTCTATCTTGCTTTCACCAACATTAGCTATTATACACGACAGAAACATGGATATGACAGTTAGATACTTGAAAACAGCATTTTGTATGTTTTTTCAAGCTGAAAACAGCTATTTTATCTTGATTTTGCAACATAAGCCATTACACACGACATATACATGAATATGACAGTTTAATACTTGAAAACGGTTTTTTGTATGCTTTTGCATGCTTAAAACAGCATTATTATCTTGCTTTAACAACATTAGCTATTATACACGCAGAATCATGAATATGACAGTTTAAATACTTGAAAACGGTTTTTTGTATGCTTTTGCATGCTTAAAACAGCATTTTTATCTTGCTTTTCCAACATTAGCTATTATACACGACAGAAACATGAATATGAACAGTTTAAATACTTGAAAACGATGTTTTGTATGCTTTTGCATGCTTAAAACAGCATTTCTATCTTGCTTTCACCAACATTAGCTATTATACACGACAGAAACATTGATATGACAGTTTATATACTTGAAAACAGCATTTTGTATGTTTTTGCAAGCTGAAAACAGCTATTTTATCTTGATTTGCAAACATTAGCTATTATACACGACAGAAACATTAATATGACAGTTTAAATACTTGAAAACAATGTTTTGTATGCTTTTGCATGCTTATAACAGCATTTTTTATCTTGCTTTCACCAACATTAGCTATTATACACGACAGAAACATTGATATGACAGTTTATATACTTGAAAACAGCATTTTGTATGTTTTTGCAAGCTGAAAACAGCTATTTTATCTTGATTTTGCAAACATTAGCTATTATACACGACAGAAACATTAATATGACAGTTTAAATACTTGAAAACATGGTTTTGTATGCTTTTGCATGCTTAAAACAGCATTTTTATCTTGCTTTCACCAACATTAGCTATTATACACGACAGAAACATTAATATGACAGTTTAAATACTTGAAAACAATGTTTTGTATGCTTTTGCATGCTTATAACAGCATTTTTATCTTGCTTTTACCAACATTAGCTATTATACACGACAGAAACTTTAATATGACAGTTTAAATACTTGAAAACGTTGTTTTGTATGCTTTTGCATGCTTATAACAGCATTTTTATCTTGCTTTCACCAACATTAGCTATTATACACGACAGAAACATGAATATGACAGTTTAAATACTTGAAACAATGTTTTGTATGCTTTTGCATGCTTATAAAACAGCATTTTTATCTTGCTTTTACCAACATTAGCTATTATACACGACAGAAACATGAATATGACAGTTTAAATACTTGAAATCAGCATTTTGTATGTTTTTGCAAGCTGAACACAGGTATTTTATCTTGATTTAGCAAACATAAGCCATTACACACGACATATACATGAATATGACAGTTTAAATACTTGAAAACGGTGTTTTTGTTTGCTTTTGCATGCTTATAACCGCATTTTATCTTGCTTTCACCAACATTAACTATTATGCACGACAGAAGCATGAATATGACAGTTTAAATACTTGAAAACGGTGTTTGTATGCTTTTGCATGCTTAAAACAGCATTTCTATCTTGCTTTCACCAACATTAGCTATTATACACGACAGAAACATGGATATGACAGTTTAGATACTTGAAAACAGCATTTTGTATGTTTTTTGCAAGCTGAAAACAGCTATTTTATCTTGATTTTGCAAACATAAGCCATTACACACGACATATACATGAATATGACAGTTTAAATACTTGAAACGGTGTTTTT
>CAWWDY010001284.1:49436-95606 GCA_963942605.1 Poecilus cupreus
ATGAATATGACAGTTTAAATACTTGAAATCAGCATTTTGTATGTTTTTGCAAGCTGAACACAGGTATTTTATCTTGATTTAGCAAACATAAGCCATTACACACGACATATACATGAATATGACAGTTTAAATACTTGAAAACGGTGTTTTGTTTGCTTTTGCATGCTTAAAACCGCATTTTATCTTGCTTTCACCAACATTAGCTATTATGCACGACAGAAGCATGAATATGACAGTTTAAATACTTGAAAACGGTGTTTTGTATGCTTTTGCATGCTTAAAACAGCATTTCTATCTTGCTTTCACCAACATTAGCTATTATACACGACAGAAACATGGATATGACAGTTTAGATACTTGAAAACAGCATTTTGTATGTTTTTGCAAGCTGAAAACAGCTATTTTATCTTGATTTTGCAAACATAAGCCATTACACACGACATATACATGAATATGACAGTTTAAATACTTGAAAACGGTTTTTTGTATCCTTTTGCATGCTTAAAACAGCATTTTTATCTTGCTTTCACCAACATTAGCTATTATACACGACAGAAACATGAATATGACAGTTTAAATACTTGAAAACAGTGTTTTGTATGCTTTTGCATGCTTATAACAGCATTTTTATCTTGCTTTTACCAACATTAGCTATTATACACGACAGAAACCTGAATATGACAGTTTAAATACTTGAAAACGGTTTTTTATATGCTTTTGCATGCTTAAAACAGCATTTCTATCTTGCTTTCACCAACATTAGCTATTATACACGACAGAAACATGGATATGACAGTTTAGATACTTGAAAACAGCATTTTGTATGTTTTTTCAAGCTGAAAACAGCTATTTTATCTTGATTTTGCAAACATAAGCCATTACACACGACATATACATGAATATGACAGTTTAAATACTTGAAAACGGTTTTTTGTATGCTTTTGCATGCTTAAAACAGCATTTTTATCTTGCTTTAACAACATTAGCTATTATACACGGCAGAATCATGAATATGACAGTTTAAATACTTGAAAACGGTTTTTTGTATGCTTTTGCATGCTTAAAACAGCATTTTTATCTTGCTTTTACCAACATTAGCTATTATACACGACAGAAACATGAATATGACAGTTTAAATACTTGAAAACGATGTTTTGTATGCTTTTGCATGCTTAAAACAGCATTTCTATCTTGCTTTCACCAACATTAGCTATTATACACGACAGAAACATTGATATGACAGTTAAGATACTTGAAAACAGCATTTTGTATGTTTTTGCAAGCTGAAAACAGCTATTTTATCTTGATTTTGCAAACATTAGCTATTATACACGACAGAAACATTAATATGACAGTTTAAATACTTGAAAACAATGTTTTGTATGCTTTTGCATGCTTATAACAGCATTTTTATCTTGCTTTTACCAACATTAGCTATTATACACGACAGAAACATGAATATGACAGTTTAAATACTTGAAAATGGTGTTTTGTATGCTTTTGCATGCTTAAAACAGCATTTCTATCTTGCTTTCACCAACATTAGCTATGATACACGACAGAAACATGAATATGACAGTTTAAATACTTGAAAACGGTTTTTTGTATGCTTTTGCATGCTTAAAACAACATTTTTATCTTGCTTTTACCAACATTAGCTATTATACACGACAGAAACATGAATATGACAGTTTAAATACTTGCAAACGTTGTTTTGTATGCTTTTGCATGCTTATAACAGCATTTTTATCTTGCTTTCACAAACATTAGCTATTATACACGACAGAAACATGAATATGACAGTTTATATACTTGAAAACAGCATTTTGTATGTTTTTGCAAGCTGAAAACAGCTATTTTATCTTGATTTTGCAAACATTAGCTATTATACACGACAGAAACATGAATATGACAGTTTAAATACTTGCAAACGTTGTTTTGTATGCTTTTGCATGCTTATAACAGCATTTTTATCTTGCTTTCACAAACATTAGCTATTATACACGACAGAAACATGAATATGACAGTTTAAATACTTGAAAACGTTGTTTTGTATGCTTTTGCATGCTTATAACAGCATTTTTATCTTGCTTTCACCAACATTAGCTATTATACACGACATAAACATAAATATGACAGTTTAAATATTTGAAAACGGTGTTTTGTATGCTTTTGCATGCTTATAACAGCATTTCTATCTTGCTTTCACCAAAATTATCTATTATACACGACAGAAACATGAATGTGACAGTTTATATACTTGAAAACAGCATTTTGTATGTTTTTGCAAGCTGAAAACAGCTATTTTATCTTGATTTTGCAAACATAAGCCATTACACACGACATATACATGAATATGACAGTTTATATACTTGAAAACGGTTTTTTGTATTCTTTTGCATGCTTAAAACAGCATTTTTATCTTGCTTTCACCAACATTTGCTATTATACACGACAGAAACATGAATATGACAGTTTAAATACTTGAAACAGTGTTTTGTATGCTTTTGCATGCTTATAACAGCATTTTTATCTTGCTTTTACCAACATTAGCTATTATACACAACAGAAACATGAATATGACAGTTTAAATACTTGAAAACGTTGTTTTGTATGCTTTTCCATGCTTATAACAGCATTTTTATCTTGCTTTCACCAACATTAGCTATTATACACGTCAGAAACATGAATATGACAGTTTAAATACTTGAAATCAGCATTTTGTATGTTTTTGCAAGCTGAACACAGCTATTTTATCTTGATTTTGCAAACATAAGCCATTACACACGACATATACATAAATATGACAGTTTAAATACTTTAAAACGGTGTTTTGTATGCTTTTGCATCCTTAAAACAGCATTATTATCTTGCTTTTACCAACATTAGCTATTATACACGACAAGAACATGAATATGACAGTTTAAATACTTGAAAACGGTTTTTTATATGCTTAAGCATGCTTAAAACAGCATTTCTATCTTGCTTTCACCAACATTAGCTATTATACACGACAGAAACATGGATATGACAGTTTAGATACTTGAAAACAGCATTTTGTATGTTTTTGCAAGCTGAAAACAGCTATTTTATCTTGATTTTGCAAACATAAGCCATTACACACGACATATACATGAATATGACAGTTTAAATACTTGAAAACGGTTTTTTGTATGCTTTTGCATGCTTAAAACAGCATTTTTATCTTGCTTTAACAACATTAACTATTATACACGGCAGAAACATGAATATGACAGTTTAAATACTTGAAAACGGTTTTTTGTATGCTTTTGAATGCTTAAAACAGCATTTTTATCTTGCTTTTACCAACATTAGCTATTATACACGACAGAAACATGAATATGACAGTTTAAATACTTGAAAACGATGTTTTGTATGCTTTTGCATGCTTAAAACAGCATTTCTATCTTACTTTCACCAACATTAGCTATTATACACGACAGAAACATTGATATGACAGTTTAGATACTTGAAAACAGCATTTTGTATGTTTTTGCAAGCTGAAAACAGCTATTTTATCTTGATTTTGCAAACATAAGCCATTACACACGACATATACATGAATATGACAGTTTAAATACTTGAAAGCGGTGTTTTGTATGCTTTTGCATGCTTAAAACAGCATTTTTATCTTGCTTTCACCAACATTAGCTATTATACACGACAGAAACATTAATATGACAGTTTAAATACTTGAAAACAATGTTTTGTATGCTTTTGCATGCTTATAACAGCATTTTAACTTGCTTTTACCAACATTAGCTATTATACACGACAGAAACATGAATATGACAGTTTAAATACTTGAAAACGTTGTTTTGTATGCTTTTGAATGCTTATAACAGCATTTTTATCTTGCTTTCACCAACATTAGCTATTATACACGACAGAAACATGAATATGACAGTTTAAATACTTGAAAACGGTGTTTTGTATGCTTTTGCATGCTTAAAACAGCACTTCTATCTTGCTTTCACCAAAATTAGCTATTATACACGACAGAAACATGAATATGACAGTTTATATACTTGAAAACAGCATTTTGTATGTTTTTGCAAGCTGAAAACAGCTATTTTATCTTGATTTTGCAAACATAAGCCATTACGCACGACATATACATGAATATGACAGTTTAAATACTTGAAAACGCTTTTTTGTATGCTTTTGCATGCTTAAAACAGCATTTTTATCTTGCTTTCACCAACATTAGCTATTATGCACGACAGAAACATGAATATGACAGTTTAAATACTTGAAAATGGTGTTTTGTATGCTTTTGCATGCTTAAAACAGCATTTCTATCTTGCTTTCACCAACATTAGCTATGATACACGACAGAAACATGAATATGACAGTTTAAATACTTGAAAACGGTTTTTTGTATGCTTTTGCATGCTTAAAACAACATTTTTATCTTGCTTTTACCAACATTAGCTATTATACACGACAGAAACATGAATATGACAGTTTAAATACTTGAAAACGTTGTTTTGTATGCTTTTGCATGCTTATAACAGCATTTTTATCTTGCTTTCACAAACATTAGCTATTATACACGACAGAAACATGAATATGACAGTTTATATACTTGAAAACAGCTATTTTATCTTGATTTTGCAAACATAAGCCATTACGCACGACATATACATGAATATGACAGTTTAAATACTTGAAAACGCTTTTTTGTATGCTTTTGCATGCTTAAAACAGCATTTTTATCTTGCTTTCACCAACATTAGCTATTATGCACGACAGAAACATGAATATGACAGTTTAAATACTTGAAAATGGTGTTTTGTATGCTTTTGCATGCTTAAAACAGCATTTCTATCTTGCTTTCACCAACATTAGCTATGATACACGACAGAAACATGAATATGACAGTTTAAATACTTGAAAACGGTTTTTTGTATGCTTTTGCATGCTTAAAACAACATTTTTATCTTGCTTTTACCAACATTAGCTATTATACACGACAGAAACATGAATATGACAGTTTAAATACTTGAAAACGTTGTTTTGTATGCTTTTGCATGCTTATAACAGCATTTTTATCTTGCTTTCACAAAAATTAGCTATTATACACGACAGAAACATGAATATGACAGTTTATATACTTGAAAACAGCATTTTGTATGTTTTTGCAAGCTGAAAACAGCTATTTTATCTTGATTTTGCAAACATAAGCCATTACACACGACATATACATGAATATGACAGTTTAAATACTTGAAAACGGTTTTTTGTATTCTTTTGCATGCTTAAAACAGCATTTTTATCTTGCTTTCACCAACATTAGCTATTATACACGACAGAAGCATGAATATGACAGTTTAAATACCTGAAAACAGTGTTTTGTATGCTTTTGCATGCTTATAACAGCATTTTTATCTTGCTTTTACCAACATTAGCTATTATACACGACAGAAACATGAATATGACAGTTCAAATACTTGAAAACGTTATTTTGTATGCTTTTGTATGCTTACAACAGCATTTTTATCTTGCTTTCACCAACATTAGCTATTATACACGACAGAAACATGAATATGACAGTTTAAATACTTGAAAACAGCATTTTGTATGTTTTTGCAAGCTGAACACAGCTATTTTATCTTGAATTTGCAAACATAAGCCATTACACACGACATATACATAAATATGACAGTTTAAATACTTGAAAAACGGTGTTTTGTATGCTTTTGCATGCTTAAAACATCATTTTTATCTTGCTTTTACCAACATTAGCTATTATACACGACAGAAACATGAATATGACAGTTTAAATACTTGAAAACGTTGTTTTGTATGCTATTGCATGCTTATAACAGCATTTTTATCTTGCTTTCACCAACATTAGCTATTATACACGACAGAAACATGAAAATAACAGTTTAAATACTTGAAAATCGTTTTTTATATGCTTTTGCATGCTTAAAACAGCATTTCTATCTTGCTTTCACCAACATTAGCTATTATACACGACAGAAACATGGATATGACAGTTTAGATACTTTAAAACAGCATTTTGTATGTTTTTGCAAGCTGAAAACAGCTATTTTATCTTGATTTTGCAAACATAAGCCATTACACACGACATATACATGAATATGACAGTTTAAATACTTGAAAACGGTGTTTTGTTTGCTTTTGCATGCTTAAAACCGCATTTTTATCTTGCTTTCTCCAACATTAGCTATTATGCACGACAAAAACATGAATATGACAGTTTAAATTCTTGAAAACGGTGTTTTGTATGCTTTTGCATGCTTAAAACAGCATTTCTATCTTGCTTTCACCAACATTAGCTATTAAACACGACAGAAACATGGATATGACAGTTTAGATACTTGAAAACAGCATTTTGTATGTTTTTGCAAGCTGAAAACAGGTATTTTATCTTGATTTTGCAATCATAAGCCATTACACACGACATATACATGAATATGACAGATTAAATACTTGAAAACGGTTTTTTGTATGCTTTTGCATGCTTAAAACAGCAGTTTTATCTTGCTTTCACCAACATTAGCTATTATACACGACAGAAACATGAATATGACAGTTTAAATACTTGAAAACAGTGTTTTGTATGCTTTTGCATGCTTATAACAGCATTTTTATCTTGCTTTTACCAACATTAGCTATTATACACGACAGAAACATGAATATGACAGTTTAAATACTTGAAAACGTTGTTTTGTATGCTTTTGCATGCTTATAACAGCATTTTTATCTTGCCTTCACCAACATTAGCTATTATACACGACAGAAACATGAATATGACAGTTTAAATACTTGAAAACAGCATTTTGTATGTTTTTGCAAGCTGAACACTGCTATTTTATCTTGATTTTGCAAACATAAGCCATTACACACGACATATACATAAATATGACAGTTTAAATACTTGAAAACGGTGTTTTGTATGCTTTTTCATGCTTAAAACAGCATTTTTATCTTGCTTTTACCAACATTAGCAATTATACATGACAGAAACATGAATATGACAGTTTAAATACTTTAAAACTTTGTTTTGTATGCTTTTGCATGCTTATAACAGCATTTTTATCTTGCTTTCACCAACATTAGCTATTATACACAACAGAAACATAAATATGACAGTTTATATACTTGAAAACAGCATTTTGTATGTTTTTGCAAGCTGAAAACAGCTATTTTATCTTGATATTGCAAACATAAGCCATTACACACGACATATACATGAATATGATAGTTTAAATACTTGAAAACGGTGTTTGGTTTGCTTTTGCATGCTTAAAGCCGCATTTTTATCTTGCTTTCACCAACATTAGCTATTATGCACGACAGAAACATGAATATGACAGTTTAAATACTTGAAAACGGTGTTTTGTATGCTTTTGCATGCTTAAAACAGCATTTCTATCTTGCTTTCACCAACATTAGCTATTATACACGACAGAAACATGGATATGACAGTTTAGATACTTGAAAACCGCATATTGTATGTTTTTGCAAGCTAAAAACAGCTATTTTTATCTTGATTTTGCAAACATAAGCCATTACACACGACATATACATGAAAATGACAGTTTAAATACTTGAAAACGGTTTTTTGTATTCTTTTGCATGCTTAAAACAGCATTTCTATCTTGCTTTCACCAACATTAGCTATTATACACGACAGAAACATGAATATAACAGTTTAAATACTTGAAAACGGTTTTTTGTATGCTTTTGCATGCTTAAAATAGCATTTTTATCTTGCTTTTACCAACATTAGCTATTATACACGACAGAAACATGAATATGATAGTTTAAACACTTGAAAACGTTGTTTTGTATGCTTTTGCATGCTTATAACAGCATTTTTATCTTGCTTTCACCAACATTAGCTATTATACACGACAGAAACATGAATATGAGAGTTTATATACTTGAAAACAGCATTTTGTATGTTTTTGCAAGCTGAAAACAGCTATTTTATCTTGATTTTGCAAACATAAGCCATTACACACGACATATACATGAATATGACAGTTTAAATACTTGAAAACGGTGTTTTGTTTGCTTTTGCATGCTTAAAAACCGCATTTTTATCTTGCTTTCACCAACATTAGCTATTATACACGACAGAAACATGAATATGACAGTTTAAATACTTGAAAACGGTGTTTTGTATGCTTTTGCATGCTTAAAACAGCATTTCTATCTTGCTTTCACCAACATTAGCTATTATACACGACAGAAACATGGATATGACAGTTTAGATACTTGAAAACCTCATATTGTATGTTTTTGCAAGCTGAAAACAGCTATTTTATCTTGATTTTGCAAACATAAGCCATTACACACGACATATACATGAATATGACAGTTTAAATACTTGAAAACGGTGTTTTGTATGCTTTTGCATGCTTAAAACAGCATTTCTATCTTGCTTTCACCAACATTAGCTATTATACACGACAGAAACATGAATATAACAGTTTAAATACTTGAAAACGGTTTTTTGTATGCTTTTGCATGCTTAAAATAGCATTTTTATCTTGCTTTTACCAACATTAGCTATTATACACGACAGAAACATGAATATGACAGTTTAAATACTTTAAAACTTTGTTTTGTATGCTTTTGCATGCTTATAACAGCATTTTTATCTTGCTTTCACCAACATTAGCTATTATACACAACAGAAACATGAATATGACAGTTTATATACTTGAAAACAGCATTTTGTATGTTTTTGCAAGCTGAAAACAGCTATTTTATCTTGATATTGCAAACATAAGCCATTACACACGACATATACATGAATATGATAGTTTAAATACTTGAAAACGGTGTTTGGTTTGCTTTTGCATGCTTAAAGCCGCATTTTTATCTTGCTTTCACCAACATTAGCTATTATGCACGACAGAAACATGAATATGACAGTTTAAATACTTGAAAACGGTGTTTTGTATGCTTTTGCATGCTTAAAACAGCATTTCTATCTTGCTTTCACCAACATTAGCTATTATACACGACAGAAACATGGATATGACAGTTTAGATACTTGAAAACCTCATATTGTATGTTTTTTGCAAGCTGAAAACAGCTATTTTATCTTGATTTTGCAAACATAAGCCATTACACACGACATATACATGAATATGACAGTTTATATACTTGAAAACGGTGTTTTGTATGCTTTTGCATGCTTAAAACAGCATTTCTATCTTGCTTTCACCAACATTAGCTATTATACACGACAGAAACATGAATATAACAGTTTAAATACTTGAAAACGGTTTTTTGTATGCTTTTGCATGCTTAAAATAGCATTTTTATCTTGCTTTTACCAACATTAGCTATTATACACGACAGAAACATGAATATGACAGTTTGAACACTTGAAAACGTTGTTTTGTATGCTTTTGCATGCTTATAACAGCATTTTTATCTTGCTTTCACCAACATTAGCTATTATACACGACAGAAACATGAATATGAGAGTTTATATACTTGAAAACAGCATTTTGTATGTTTTTGCAAGCTGAAAACAGCTTTTTTATCTTGATTTTGCAATCATAAGCCATTACACACGACATATACATGAATATGACAGTTTAAAATACTTGAAAACGGTTTTTTGTATGCTTTTGCATGCTTAAAACAGCATTTTTATCTTGCTTCCACCAACATTAGCTATTATACACGACAAAAACATGAATATTACAGTTTAAATACTTGAAAACAGTGTTTTGTATGCTTTTGCATGCTTATAACAGCATTTTTATCTTGCTTTTGTCAACATTAGCTATTATACACGACAGAAACATGAATATGACAGTTTAAATACTTGAAAACGTTGTTTTGTATGCTTTTGCATGCTTATAACAGCATTTTTATCTTGCTTTCACCAACATTAGCTATTATACACGACAGAAACATGAATATGACAGTTTAAATACTTGAAAACAGCATTTTGTATGTTTTTGCAAGCTGACCACAGCTATTTTATCTTGATTTTGCAAAAAAAGCCATTACATACGACATATACATAAATATGACAGTTTAAATACTTGAAAACGGTGTTTTGTATGCTTTTGCATGCTTAAAACAGCATTTTTATCTTGCTTTTACCAACATTAGCTATTATACACGACAGAAACATGAATATGACAGTTTAAATACTTGAAAACGTTGTTTTGTATGCTTTTGCATGCTTATAACCGCATTTTTATCTTTCTTTCACCAACATTAGCTATTATACACGACAGAAACATGAATATGAGAGTTTATATACTTGAAAACAGCATTTTGTATGTTTTTGCAAGCTGAAAACAGCTATTTTATCTTGATTTTGCAAACATAAGCCATTACACACGACATATACTTGAATATGACAGTTTAAAAACTTGAAAACGGTGTTTTGTTTGCTTTTGCATGCTTAAAACCGCATTTTTATCTTGCTTTCACCAACATTAGCTATTATACACGACACAAACATGAATATGACAGTTTAAATACTTGAAAACAGTGCTTTGTATGCTTTTTTATGCTTAAAACAGCATTTTTATCTTGCTTTTACCAACATTAGCAATTATACACGACAGAAACATGAATATGACAGTTTAAATACTTTAAAACTTTGTTTTGTATGCTTTTGCATGCTTATAACAGCATTTTTATCTTGCTTTCACCAACATTAGCTATTATACACAACAGAAACATGAATATGACAGTTTATATACTTGAAAACAGAATTTTGTATGTTTTTGCAAGCTGAAAACAGCTATTTTATCTTGATATTGCAAACATAAGCCATTACACACGACATATACATGAATATGAGAGTTTAAATACTTGAAAACGGTGTTTGGTTTGCTTTTGCATGCTTAAAGCCGCATTTTTATCTTGCTTTTACCAACATTAGCTATTATGCACGACAGAAACATGAATATGACAGTTTAAATACTTGAAAACGGTGTTTTGTATGCTTTTGCATGCTTAAAACAGCATTTCTATCTTGCTTTCACCAACATTAGCTATTATACACGACAGAAACATGGATATGACAGTTTAGATACTTGAAAACCGCATATTGTATGTTTTTGCAAGCTGAAAACAGCTATTTTATCTTGATTTTGCAAACATAAGCCATTACACACGACATATACATAAATATGACAGTTTAAATACTTGAAAACGGTGTTTTGTATGCTTTTGCATGCTTAAAACAGCATTTCTATCTTGCTTTCACCAACATTAGCTATTATACACGACAGAAACATGAATATAACAGTTTAAATACATGAAAACGGTTTTTTGTATGCTTTTGCATGCTTAAAATAGCATTTTTATCTTGCTTTTACCAACATTAGCTATTATACACGACAGAAACATTAATATGACAGTTTAAACACTTGAAAACGTTGTTTTGTATGCTTTTGCATGCTTATAACAGCATTTTTATCTTGCTTTCACCAACATTAGCTATTATACACGACAGAAACATGAATATGAGAGTTTATATACTTGAAAACAGCATTTTGTATGTTTTTGCAAGCTGAAAACAGCTATTTTATCTTGATTTTGCAATCATAAGCCATTACACACGACATATACATGAATATGACAGTTTAAATACTTGAAAACGGTTTTTTGTATGCTTTTGCATGCTTAAAACAGCATTTTTATCTTGCTTCCACCAACATAACTATTATACACGACAAAAACATGAATATTACAGTTTAAATACTTGAAAACAGTGTTTTGTATGCTTTTGCATGCTTATAACAGCATTTTTATCTTGCTTTTGCCAACATTAGCTATTATACACGACAGAAACATAAATATGACAGTTTAAATACTTGAAAACGTTGTTTTGTATGCTTTTGCATGCTTATAACAGCATTTTTATCTTGCTTTCACCAACATTAGCTATTATACACGACAGAAACATGAATATGACAGTTTAAATACTTGAAAACAGCATTTTGTATGTTTTTGCAAGCTGAACACAGCTATTTTATCTTGATTTTGCAAACATAAGCCATTACATACGACATATACATAAATATGACAGTTTAAATACTTGAAAACGGTGTTTTGTATGCTTTTGCATGCTTAAAACAGCATTTTTATCTTGCTTTTACCAACATTAGCTATTATACACGACAGAAACATGAATATGACAGTTTAAATACTTGAAAACGTTGTTTTGTATGCTTTTGCATGCTTATAACAGCATTTTTATCTTGCTTTCACCAACATTAGCTATTATACACGACAGAAACATGAATATGACAGTTTATATACTTGAAAACAGCATTTTGTATGTTTTTGCAAGCTGAAAACAGCTATTTTATCTTAATTTTGCAATCATAAGCCATTACACACGACATATACATGAATATGACAGTTTAAATACTTGAAAACGGTTTTTTGTATGCTTTTGCATGCTTAAAACAGCATTTTTATCTTGCTTCCACCAACATAACTATTATACACGACAAAAACATGAATATTACAGTTTAAATACTTGAAAACAGTGTTTTGTATGCTTTTGCATGCTTATAACAGCATTTTTATCTTGCTTTTGCCAACATTAGCTATTATACACGACAGAAACATGAATATGACAGTTTAAATACTTGAAAACGTTGTTTTGTATGCTTTTGCATGCTTATAACAGCATTTTTATCTTGCTTTCACCAACATTAGCTATTATACACGACAGAAACATGAATATGACAGTTTATATACTTGAAAACAGCATTTTGTATGTTTTTGCAAGCTGAAAACAGCTATTTTATCTTGATTTTGCAAACATAAGCCATTACACAAGACATATACATGAATATGACAGTTTAAATACTTGAAAACCGTGTTTTGTTTGCTTTTGCATGCTTAAAACCGCATTTTAATCTTGCTTTCACCAACATTAGCTATTATGCACGACAGAAACATGAATATGACAGTTTAAATACTTGAAAACGGTGTTTTGTATGCTTTTGCATGCTTAAAACAGCATTTCTATCTTGCTTTCACCAACATTAGCTATTATACACGACAGAAACATGGATATGACAGTATAGACACTTGAAAACAGCATTTTGTATGTTTTTGCAAGCTGAAAACAGCTATTTTATCTTGATTTTGCAAACATAAGCCATTACACACGACATTTACATGAATATGACAGTTTAAATACTTGAAATCGGTGTTTTGTATGCTTTTGCATGCTTAAAACAGCATTTCTATCTTGCTTTCACCAATATTAGCTATTATACACGACAGAAACATGGATATGACAGTTTAGATACTTGAAAACAGCATTTTGTATGTTTTTGCAAGCTGAAAACAGCTGTTTTATCTTACACACGACATATACATGAATATGACAGTTTAAATACTTGAAAACGGTTTTTTGTATGCTTTTGCATGCTTAAAATAGCATTTTTATCTTGCTTTTACCAACATTAGCTATTATACACGACAGAAACATGAATATGACAGTTTATACACTTGAAAACGTTGTTTTGTATGCTTGTGCATGCTTATAACAGCAATTTTATCTTGCTTTCACCAACATTAGCTATTATACACGACAGAAACATGAATATGACAGTTTATATACTTGAAAACAGCATTTTGTATGTTTTTGCAAGCTGAAAACAGCTATTTTATCTTGATATTGCAAACATAAGCCATTACACACGACATATACATGAATATGATAGTTTAAATACTTGAAAACGGTGTTTGGTTTGCTTTTGCATGCTAAAGCCGCATTTTTATCTTGCTTTCACCAAGATTAGCTATTATGCACGACAGAAACATGAATATGACAGTTTAGATACTTGAAAACCGCATATTGTATGTTTATGCAAGCTGAAAACAGCTATTTTATCTTGATTTTGCAAACATAAGCCATTACACACGACATATACATGAATATGACAGTTTAAATACTTGAAAACGGTGTTTTGTATGCTTTTGCATGCTTAAAACAGCATTTCTATCTTGCTTTCACCAACATTAGCTATTATACACGACAGAAACATGAATATAACTGTTTAAATACTTGAAAACGGTTTTTTGTATGCTTTTGCATGCTTAAAATAGCATTTTTATCTTGCTTTTACCAACATTAGCTATTATACACGACAGAAACATGAATATGACAGTTTAAACACTTGAAAACGTTGTTTTGTATGCTTTTGCATGCTTATAACAGCATTTTTATCTTGCTTTCACCAACATTAGCTATTATACACGACAGAAACATGAATATGAGGGTTTATATACTTGAAAACAGCATTTTGTATGTTTTTGCAAGCTGAAAACAGCTATTTTATATTGATTTTGCAAACATAAGCCATTACACACGACATATACATGAATATGACAGTTTAAATACTTGAAAACGGTGTTTTGTTTGCTTTTGCATGCTTAAAACCGCATTTTTATCTTGCTTTCACCAACATTAGCTATTATACACGACAGAAACATGAATATGACAGTTTAAATACTTGAAAACGGTGTTTTGTATGCTTTTGCATGCTTAAAACAGCATTTCTATCTTGCTTTCACCAACATTAGCTATTATACACGACAGAAACATGGATATGACAGTTTAGATACTTGAAAACCTCATATTGTATGTTTTTGCAAGCTGAAAACAGCTATTTTATCTTGATTTTGCAAACATAAGCCATTACACACGACATATACATGAATATGACAGTTTAAATACTTGAAAACGGTGTTTTGTATGCTTTTGCATGCTTAAAACAGCATTTCTATCTTGCTTTCACCAACATTAGCTATTATACCACGACAGAAACATGAATATAACAGTTTAAATACTTGAAAACGGTTTTTTGTATGCTTTTGCATGCTTAAAATAGCATTTTTATCTTGCTTTTACCAACATTAGCTATTATACACGACAGAAACATGAATATGACAGTTTAAATACTTTAAAACTTTGTTTTGTATGCTTTTGCATGCTTATAACAGCATTTTTATCTTGCTTTCACCAACATTAGCTATTATACACAACAGAAACATGAATATGACAGTTTATATACTTGAAAACAGCATTTTGTATGTTTTTGCAAGCTGAAAACAGCTATTTTATCTTGATATTGCAAACATAAGCCATTACACACGACATATACATGAATATGATAGTTTAAATACTTGAAAACGGTGTTTGGTTTGCTTTTGCATGCTTAAAGCCGCATTTTTATCTTGCTTTCACCAACATTAGCTATTATGCACGACAGAAACATGAATATGACAGTTTAAATACTTGAAAACGGTGTTTTGTATGCTTTTGCATGCTTAAAACAGCATTTCTATCTTGCTTTCACCAACATTAGCTATTATACACGACAGAAACATGAATATAACTGTTTAAATACTTGAAAACGGTTTTTTGTATGCTTTTGCATGCTTAAAATAGCATTTTTATCTTGCTTTTACCAACATTAGCTATTATACACGACAGAAACATGAATATGACAGTTTAAACACTTGAAAACGTTGTTTTGTATGCTTTTGCATGCTTATAACAGCATTTTTATCTTGCTTTCACCAACATTAGCTATTATACACGACAGAAACATGAATATGAGAGTTTTATATACTTGAAAACAGCATTTTGTATGTTTTTGCAAGCTGAAAACAGCTATTTTATATTGATTTTGCAAACATAAGCCATTACACACGACATATACATGAATATGACAGTTTAAATACTTGAATACGGTGTTTTGTTTGCTTTTGCATGCTTAAAACCGCATTTTTATCTTGTTTTCACCAACATTAGCTATTATACACGACAAAAACATGAATATTACAGTTTAAATACTTGAAAACAGTGTTTTGTATGCTTTTGCATGCTTATAACAGCATTTTTATCTTGCTTTCACCAACATTAGCTATTATACACGACAGAAACATGAATATGACAGTTTAAATACTTGAAAACAGCATTTTGTATGTTTTTGCAAGCTGAACACAGCTATTTTATCTTGATTTGCAAACATAAGCCATTACATACGACATATACATAAATATGACAGTTTAAATACTTGAAAACGGTGTTTTGTTTGCTTTTGCATGCTTAAAACCGCATTTTTATCTTGCTTTCACCAACATTAGCTATTATGCACGACAGAAACATGAATATGACAGTTTAAATACTTGAAAACCTTGTTTTGTATGCTTTTGCATGCTTAAAACAGCATTTCTATCTTGCTTTCACCAACATTAGCTATTATACACGACAGAAACATGGATATGACAGTATAGATAATTGAAAACAGCATTTTGTATGTTTTTGCAAGCTGAAAACAGCTATTTTATCTTGATTTTGCAAACATAAGCCATTACACACGACATATACATGAATATGACAGTTTAAATACTTGAAATCGGTGTTTTGTATGCTTTTGCATGCTTAAAACAGCATTTCTATCTTGCTTTCACCAACATTAGCTATTATACACGACAGAAACATGGATATGACAGTTTAGATACTTGAAAACAGCATTTTGTATGTTTTTGCAAGCTGAAAACAGCTATTTTATCTTACACACGACATATACATGAATATGACAGTTTAAATACTTGAAAACGGTTTTTTGTATGCTTTTGCATGCTTATAACAGCATTTTTATCTTGCTTTCACCAACATTAGCTATTATACACAACAGAAACATGAATATGACAGTTTATATACTTGAAAACAGCATTTTGTATGTTTTTGCAAGCTGAAAAGAGCTATTTTATCTTGATATTGCAAACATAGGCCATTACACACGACATATACATGAATATGACAGTTTAAATACTTGAAAACGGTGTTTTGTTTGCTTTTGCATGCTTAAAACCGCATTTTTATCTTGCTTTCACCAACATTAGCTATTATGCACGACAGAAACATGAATATGACAGTTTAAATACTTGAAAACGGTGTTTTGTATGCTTTTGCATGCTTAAAACAGCATTTCTATTTTGCTTTCACCAACATTAGCTACTATACACGACAGAAACCTTGATATGACAGTTTAGATACTTGAAAACAGCATTTTGTATGTTTTTGCAAGCTGAAAACAGCTATTTTATCTTGATTTTGCAAACATAAGCCATTACACACGACATATACATGAATATGACAGTTTAAATACTTGAAAACGTTGTTTTGTATGCTTTTGCATGCTAAAACAGCATTTTTATCTTGCTTTTACCAACATTAGCTATTATACACGACATATACATGAATATGACAGTTTAAATACTTGAAAACGGTGTTTTGTATGCTTTTGCATGCTTAAAACAGCATTTCTATCTTGTTTTCACCAACATTAGCTATTATACACGACAGAAACATGAATATAACAGTTTAAATACTTGAAAACGTTTTTTTGTATGCTTTTGCATGCTTAAAATAGCATTTTTATCTTGCTTTTACCAACATTAGCTATTATACACGACAGAAACATGAATATGACAGTTTATACACTTGAAAACGTTGTTTTGTATGCTTGTGCATGCTTATAACAGCAATTTTATCTTGCTTTCACCAACATTAGCTATTATACACGACAGAAACATGAATATGACAGTTTATATACTTGAAAACAGCATTTTGTATGTTTTTGCAAGCTGAAAACAGCTATTTTATCTTGATTTTGCAAACATAAGCCATTACACACGACATATACATGAATATGACAGTTTAAATACTTGAAAACAGTGTTTTGTATGCTTTTGCATGCTTATAACAGCATTTTTATCTTGCTTTTGCCAACATTAGCTATTATACACGACAGAAACATGAATATGACAGTTTAAATACTTGAAAACGTTGTTTTGTATGCTTTTGCATGCTTATAACAGCGTTTTTATCTTGCTTTCACCAACATTAGCTATTATACACGACAGAAACATGAATATGACAGTTTAAATACTTGAAAACAGTGTTTTGTATGCTTTTGCATGCTTATAACAGCATTTTTATCTTGCTTTTACCAACATTAGCTATTATACACGACAGAAACATGAATATGACAGTTTAAATACTTGAAAACAATGTTTTGTATGCTTTTGCATGCTTATAACAGCATTTTTATCTTGCTTTCACCAACATTAGCTATTATACACGACAGAAACATGAATATGACAGTTTAAATACTTGAAAACAGTGTTTTGTATGCTTTTGCATGCTTATAACAGCGTTTTTTATCTTGCTTTCACCAACATTAGCTATTATACACGACAGAAACATGAATATGACAGTTTAAATACTTGAAAACAGTGTTTTGTATGCTTTTGCATGCTTAAAACAGCATTTCTATCTTGCTTTCACCAACATTAGCTATTATACACGACAGAAACATTGATATGACAGTTTAGATACTTAAAAACCGCATATTGTATGTTTTTGCAAGCTGAAAACAGCTATTTTATCTTGATTTTGCAACATAAGCCATTACACACGACATATACATGAATAAGACAGTTTAAATACTTGAAAACGCTTTTTTGTATGCTTTTGCATGCTTAAAACAGCATTTTTATTTTGCTTTAACCAACATTAGCTATTATGCACGACAGAAACATGAATATGACAGTTTAAATACTTGAAAACGGTGTTTTGTATGCTTTTGCATGCTTAAAACAGCATTTCTATCTTGCTTTCACCAACATTAGCTATTATACACGTTAGAAACATGAATATGACAGTTTATAAACTTGAAAACAGCATTTTGTATGTTTTTGCAAGCTGAAAACAGCTATTTTATCTTGATTTTGCAAACATAAGCCATTACACACGACATATACACGAATTTGACAGTTTAAATACTTGAAAACGGTTTTTTGTATGCTTTTGCATGCTTAAAACAGCATTTTTATCTTGCTTTCAACAACATTAGCTATTATACACGACAGAAACATGAATATGACAGTTTAAATACTTGAAAACAGTGTTTTGTATGCTTTTGCATGCTTATAACAGCATATTTATCTTGCTTTTACCAACATTAGCTATTATACACGACAGAAACATGAATATGACAGTTTAAATACTTGAAAACGTTGTTTTGTATGCTTTTGCATGCTTATAACAGCATTTTTATCTTGCTTTCACCAACATTAGCTATTATACACGACAGAAACCTGAATATGACAGTTTAAATACTTGAAAACGGTGTTTTGTATGCTTTTGCATTCTTAAAACAACATTTCTATCTTGCTTTCACCAACATTAGCTATTATACACGACAGAAACATGAATATGACAGTTTATATACTTGAAAACAGCATTTTGTAAGTATTTGCAAGCTGAAAACAGCTATTTTATCTTGATATTGCAAACATAAGCCATTACACACGACATATACATGAATATGATAGTTTAAATACTTAAAAACGGTGTTTGGTTTGCTTTTGCATGCTTAAAGCCGCATTATTATCTTGCTTTCACCAACATTAGCTATTATACACGACAGAAACATGAATATGACAGTTTAAATACTTGAAAACGGTGTTTTGTTTGCTTTTGCATGCTTAAAACCGCATTTTTATCTTGCTTTCACCAACATTAGCTATTATGCACGACAGAAACATGAATATGACAGTTTAAATACTTGAAAACGGTGTTTTGTATGCTTTTGCATGCTTAAAACAGCATTTCTATCTTGCTTTCACAAATATTAGCTATTATACATGACAGAAACATGGATATGACAGTTTAGATACTTGAAAACAGCATTTTGTATGTTTTGCAAGCTGAAAACAGCTATTTTATCTTGATTTTGCAATCATAAGCCATTACACACGACATATGCATGAATAGGACAGTTTAAATACTTGAAAACGGTTTTTTGTATGCTTTTGCATGCTTAAAACAGCATTTTTATCTTGCTTCCACCAACATTAGCTATTCTACACGACAAAAACATGAATATTACAGTTTAAATACTTGAAAAATGTGTTTTGTATGCTTTTGCATGCTTATAACAGCATTTTTATCTTGCTTTTGCCAACATTAGCTATTATAGACGACAGAAACATGAATATGACAGTTTAAATACTTGAAAACGTTGTTTTGTATGCTTTTGCATGCTTATAACAGCATTTTTATCTTGCTTTCACCAACATTAGCTATTATACACGACAGAAACATGAATATGACAGTTTAAATACTTGAAAACAGCATTTTGTATGTTTTTGCAAGCTGAACACAGCTATTTTATCTTGATTTTGCAAAACATAAGCCATTACATACGACATATACATAAATATGACAGTTTAAATACTTGAAAACGGTGTTTTGTATGCTTTTGCATGCTTAAAACAGCATTTTTATCTTGCTTTTACCAACATTAGCTATTATACACGACAGCAACATGAATATGACAGTTTAAATACTTGAAAACGTTGTTTTGTATGCTTTTGCATGCTTATAACAGCATTTTTATCTTGCTTTCACCAACATTAGCTATTATACACGACAGAAACATAAATATGACAGTTTATATACTTGAAAACAGCATTTTGTATGTTTTTGCAAGCTGAAAACAGCTATTTTATCTTGATTTTGTAAACATAAGCCATTACACAAGACATATACATGAATATGACAGTTTAAATACTTGAAAACGGTGTTTTGTTTGCTTTTGCATGCTTAAAACCGCATTTTTATCTTGCTTTAACCAACATTAGCTATTATGCACGACAGAAACATGAATATGACAGTTTAAATACTTGAAAACGGTGTTTTGTATGCTTTTGCATGCTTAAAACAGCATTTCTATCTTGCTTTCACCAACATTAGCTATTATACACGACAGAAACATGGATATGACAGTATAGATACTTGAAAACAGCATTTTGTATGTTTTTGCAAGCTGAAAACAGCTATTTTATCTTGATTTTGCAAACATAAGCCATTACACACGACATATACATCAATATGACAGTTTAAATACTTGAAATCGGTGTTTTGTATGCTTTTGCATGCTTAAAACAGCATTTCTATCTTGCTTTCACCAACATTAGCTATTATACACGACAGAAACATGAATATGACAGTTTATACACTTGAAAACGTTGTTTTGTATGCTTGTACATGCTTATAACAGCAATTTTATCTTGCTTTCACCAACATTAGCTATTATACACGACGGAAACATGAATATGACAGTTTATATACTTGAAAACAGCATTTTGTATGTTTTTGCAAGCTGAAAACAGCTATTTTATCTTGATTTTGCAAACATAAGCCATTACACACGACATATACATTAATATGACAGTTTAAATACTTGAAAACAGTGTTTTGTATGCTTTTGCATGCTTATAACAGCATTTTTATCTTGCTTTTGCCAACATTAGCTATTATACACGACAGAAACATGAATATGACAGTTTAAATACTTGAAAACGTTGTTTTGTATGCTTTTGCATGCTTATAACAGCATTTTTATCTTGCTTTCACCAACATTAGCTATTATACACGACAGAAACATGAATATGACAGTTTAAATACTTGAAAACAGTGTTTTGTATGCTTTTGCATGCTTATAACAGCATTTTTATCTTGCTTTTACCAACATTAGCTATTATACACGACAGAAACATTAATATGACAGTTTAAATACTTGAAAACGTTGTTTTGTATGCTTTTGCATGCTTATAACAGCATTTTTATCTTGCTTTCACCAACATTAGCTATTATACACGACAGAAACATGGATATGACAGTTTAGATACTTGAAAACAGCATTTTGTATGTTTTTGCAAGCTGAAAACAGCTATTTTATCTTGATTTTGCAAACATAAGCCATTACACACGACATATACATGAATATGACAGTTTAAATACTTGAAAACGGTTTTTTGTATGCTTTTGCATGCTTAAAACAGCATTTTTACCTTGCTTTCAACAACATTAGCTATTATACACAACAGAAACATGAATATGACAGTTTAAATATTTGAAAACAGTGTTTTGTATGCTTTTGCATGCTTATAACAGCATTTTTATCTTGCTTTTACCAACATTAGCTATTATACACGACAGAAACATGAATATGACTGTTTAAATACTTGAAAACGTTGTTTTGTATGCTTTTGCATGCTTATAACAGCACTTTTATCTTGCTTTCACCAACATTAGCTATTATGCACGACAGAAACATGAATATGACAGTTTAAATACTTGAAAACGGTGTTTTGTATGCTTTTGCATGCTTAAAACAGCATTTCTATCTTGCTTTCACCAACATTAGCTATTATACACGACAGAAACATGGATATGACAGTATAGATACTTGAAAACAGCATTTTGTATGTTTTTGCAAGCTGAAAACAGCTATTTTATCTTGATTTTGCAAACATAAGCCATTACACACGACATATACATCAATATGACAGTTTAAATACTTGAAATCGGTGTTTTGTATGCTTTTGCATGCTTAAAACAGCATTTCTATCTTGCTTTCACCAACATTAGCTATTATACACGACAGAAACATGAATATGACAGTTTATACACTTGAAAACGTTGTTTTGTATGCTTGTACATGCTTATAACAGCAATTTTATCTTGCTTTCACCAACATTAGCTATTATACACGACGGAAACATGAATATGACAGTTTATATACTTGAAAACAGCATTTTGTATGTTTTTGCAAGCTGAAAACAGCTATTTTATCTTGATTTTGCAAACATAAGCCATTACACACGACATATACATTAATATGACAGTTTAAATACTTGAAAACAGTGTTTTGTATGCTTTTGCATGCTTATAACAGCATTTTTATCTTGCTTTTGCCAACATTAGCTATTATACACGACAGAAACATGAATATGACAGTTTAAATACTTGAAAACGTTGTTTTGTATGCTTTTGCATGCTTATAACAGCATTTTTATCTTGCTTTCACCAAGATAAGTTTTGTTAATCATTGTGAAGTCGTATATTGCTTTGCTCTGTGCTTTTTGAGTTTTCAACGCTGTGTTAGTGATCTTTATTTTTTGTGCCTGGCATCAAATTGTTCATCTTGTTTTTGCTGATTGCACCGTATTGCTGTTGTTTGTCGAACTTGTACTCATTTGTGATTCATCAACGTTTTTACCATTTTTGACCTATTTTTACTACATGTGACTTAAAACATATCTTAACTTGATGCATTAAACCAACTTAAACCAGTACTTTACTAATTTAATTAAGTGTCATCATCTGTTTTTAATTTACTAACTGTCAATGACTTTTAATTTTAAAAATTAACTAATTTATTTTTTTAAACTAATATTTTAAATCTTAACTCAAATAATTACTCCATTTTTTACTAAATATTTATTATTTTAATTCAAATTTTAACATATTGTCATATTTATTATTTTAATTCAAATTTTAACTTATTATTCTAATGATTTTTATTTTACAATTTAACAATGACTGACTGTGCAAAATGTAAACTTAAGTTCAAATCAAGAGATACACAAGTCGGTTGTGAGGGTTCCTGCAAAAAGTGGTATCATGCCACTTGTGCTAATTTTACCGAAGAAGAATTTAAGCTACTTGATAAATCTAGAAATCTTTTTTATTGGTGTCCCTCCTGCAGAATAAACTGTGAAGTAGTTGACAATTCTAAAGTTATCAATGTGGAATCAGTCATTAATAATATTAACTCAAACTTTTCTAAAGTCGCAACCCAATCAGACTTCATCACTCTAAATAAATCTTTTGACACATTAAAAGATGATATCACTAATCTTATTAATTCTACCATGTCTACAGTCAAAATCGAATTGCAAAATTCAATTGATTCCAAACTCGCAGAATTTTTTAATAAAAATACCCCATCATCTCGTCAACCTGAACTCCAAAGAACATTTTCCAGTGTCGTACGTAGATCTGATCCGCCAGTGTTAATCAAGCCAAAAAATTCGTCTCAAACAACCTCTTCTACCAAGTCTGAAATATTAAAAATTGTCGATCCTATTGCTAGCAAGATCTCCCTTAGTGATGTCAAAAAAGCAAGCAATGGTGGCTTAATAATAACTTGCAATAATGATGAGGGTCCTGAAAATTTAACGAATCTGATTAATTCAAATCTGTCCGACAAATATGAAGTTAAACAGTTACCAATTCTTAATCCACGAATTAGAGTAGTCGGAATCACAGAAAAGATATCCAAAGAACAGTTAATGAACTACTTGATCAATCAAAACAAATCATCCTTTAATGAAAAATCCAAATGCGAGATTCTTGATATTAGTCCACTGAAGAAGAAAAATAATGTATACCAGGCATTACTCCAAGTTGACAGAACTACTTACAACAAAATATTCGAAGCTGAGAAACTATTTGTTGGATACGATTACTGTGCTATCTACGATGCAATTGAGCTACGGCGCTGTTACAACTGCTGCGGGTTTCATCATTTCGCCAAACAATGTTCCAAGCCAGTTTCCTGCCCCCAATGTGCTGGCGATCACCGCATCAAAGACTGCACTTCTTCCGAATCCAAATGCATCAATTGTGTTCATCATAACGAAGTTCATAAAACAGACTTCAACACCAATCACAATGTTTGGGATTCTAGTTGTCATGTCTTTGCTGACAATCTCAAGAAGTTTAAAACTAGCATATTGGGTAAATAGCAATCACAGAATAGCAATCTAAGTAAATGTAATTCTAGCAAACTCACTTGTTACTATCAGAATGTTCAAAGTTTAAATAACAAAATTAATGCACTTTTTTCACTTAGTCAGATACTTAACTACGACATCATTGCTTTATCTGAAACATGGTTGAATAATTCTGTTTATAATGCTGAACTATGTGATAATACTTATAATATTTATCGTACTGACCGTAATTTTAACGCCTGTCAAATGAGTCGCGGTGGCGGAGTCCTGTTAATGATAAACAATGGCTTCACATCTTTTAGCGTTGATCTGACTAATTACTCGTCTATACTACCTGTCAACGTGGATATTGTTTGTGCTCAAATCGTTTTTAGCAATTGTCCTCTTTACATTTTTGTTGTTTATATTCCTCCATCTTTATCTAACAGTAATTTCAATTGCATCTACGATTTTTTCGAGACACTGCCATTTTTGCAAAACAATAATTTTATCATCTTAGGGGATTTTAATATACCTGAACTTACAGCTGAACATAATTCCCCTAGAGTTAACAGGTTTGAAACTCTGCTTGCTTTCTTCAATGCCACACAATTTAATAATGTTCGCAACTCACATGACAGGCTGCTTGATCTGGTAGTATGTAACGCATCTTGTTCAGTTACACGCTCGTCTGATTTGATATTCGACACTGAATACGAACATCATCCCGCTTTAAATGTTACGTTGTCAACCAACCGTAGTTCTACCAAATTTATAAAAAATACCAACAGCTATGCTTACAATTTTAAAAAAACTGATTTCAAAAAACTTTATGCTCTTATAGGACAGTTTGATTGGAATGTACTGAAAAATTTTACTGACGTCAACTCTGCTTGCACCTTTCTGTATGACACGCTTTATTCTTTTTTTGATCAGTGCATTCCAAGGAAACAGTCCTATAAGAACCAGCATCCACCATGGTTTACTGCCAATATCAGAGCTACCATTAAAAATAAAGAGCGTTATAGAAAATTATCTATTAAATGTAAAAACAATAAACATTACACTAACACATTTAAAACTCTTCGCTCCAAATTAAAAGCGGACATTAAAGTAGCCTACGCTAATTATGTGTCAAATTGTGAATCCGATATTAAGGATAACCCGAATAAATTCTGGCAGTTTATTAATTGTAAGAGGAAGACTTCAGCCTTACCTAATGTTATGACACATAATAATATTGAATTTTCATGCCCAGGTGATATAGCAAATGCATTTGCTTCTTATTTTCATTCCGTCTACTCTCTCCCTTCAAACAGTCCTCCCACACCAATCCAAGCTCCTAATCTCAATGTTATTGCTTTGACCAATATTTCTATTGATGATATCAATTCATCTATTAAAAAATTAAAGTCTAACCTCTCATGTGGTCCCGATCTTATCCCCAGCCTAATAATTAAGGACTGTACGTATCCCTTTTCTATTGCACTTTCCCATATTTTCAACTTGGCAATTGTTACAAATACCTTCCCTGATATGTGGAAATCTACCCGTATTACCCCTATTTATAAATCAGGAAATATTTCCAATATTGATAATTATCGTCCCATTGCTGTTCTTTCTAATTTTAGCAAAATTTTTGAAAGTATTATATATTCGTCTATATATTCAAAAATTAAAAACTTAATCTCAGATTCCCAGCATGGATTTATGGAAAAGAGATCTACGGTTAGCAATTTGTCTTATTTTACGCATATTGTTTCATCTGTCCTTAATGAGAAGGGTCAAGTTGATTGTATCTATACCGACTTTGCTAAGGCATTTGATCGTATTGATCACAATATTTTAATCAATAAGCTACACTCTTTTTCATTATCTTCACCTCTTATTTCCCTAATCTCTTCTTACTTGACTAATCGCTCTGTTTTTGTTCAATTTTTAGGACACAAATCTTCTCCCTATTTGGCTACGTCGGGAATTCCCCAGGGTTCAAATCTTGGACCTCTTTTATTTCTTTTATTTATTAATGACATAACCGATATTTTAAATTGTGACCATCTTTTATTTGCTGACGATCTAAAAATTTTTAAAACTATTTCCTCTCTCTCTGATTGTGATATCCTTCAGGATGATCTTGACCGATTATCTGAATGGTGCAGCTCCAATAAACTATCCTTAAACCTAAACAAGTGTAATTCCATGTCTTACACCAGGAAAACAGCTCTCATATCCTACAATTATTCCATAGGCGGCTCCATTTTATCCCGGTGTCACATGGTTAAAGATCTGGGAGTTACTTTCGATCCCAACTTGTCCTTCCATAATCACTTTGCCAATATATATAACGCTTCTATTCGTATGCTTGGATTCATTATCCGTAATACACGTGATTTTCAAAACACCATCGCTATTTTCGCGTTATTCTACTCCTTTGTTCGCTCTAAACTTGAGTATTGTTCAGTTATCTGGAATCCATACTATGAAGTACATCAAGACCACTTAGAGTCAGTGCAGAAAAAATTCCTGCGTTATATTTATTTTAAAATCTATCGCATCTACCCTGATTACTCTGTTAGTTATGGCCAGTTACTGGATAAATTTAATGTATTAAGTCTATCCTCCAGACGAGAAATGAACACTGTTTTATACCTTAGTAAACTGGTTCACGGCGAAGTTGATGATCCTAAGTGTCTGGCAATGCTTCCTTTCCACGCTCCTACTATATCCACTCGTAGTTCCAATACCTTTTATTTACCTACTCCCCGAACCAATGCATTATCTACATCACCTATTTATCGTATGTGTTTGCTCTACAATTCTAAATTTAGTTCGGCGGATGTCTTTCTCCTTAAACCTAAACAGTTCAAAACTGCTATTTTATGTTAATTATTTTTTTTTATTACTGTCTAATTATTTTGTATGATTGTCTCATTTTCAATTTATTTTGTAACCTTATGTTTATTCCTGCCCTGTTATTAGGCTACTGCCTGTTGGGTACTGTATTTAAATAAATAAATAAATAAACATTAGCTATTATACACGACAGAAACATGAATATGACAGTTTAAATACTTGAAAACAGTGTTTTGTATGCTTTTGCATGCTTATAACAGCATTTTTATCTTGCTTTTACCAACATTAGCTATTATACACGACAGAAACATGAATATGACAGTTTAAATACTTGAAAACGTTGTTTTGTATGCTTTTGCATGCTTATAACAGCATTTTTATCTTGCTTTCACCAACATTAGCTATTATACACGACAGAAACATGGATATGACAGTTTAGATACTTGAAAACAGCATTTTGTATGTTTTTGCAAGCTGAAAACAGCTATTTTATCTTGATTTTGCAAACATAAGCCATTACACACGACATATACATGAATATGACAGTTTAAATACTTGAAAACGGTTTTTTGTATGCTTTTGCATGCTTAAAACAGCATTTTTACCTTGCTTTCAACAACATTAGCTATTATACACAACAGAAACATGAATATGACAGTTTAAATATTTGAAAACAGTGTTTTGTATGCTTTTGCATGCTTATAACAGCATTTTTATCTTGCTTTTACCAACATTAGCTATTATACACGACAGAAACATGAATATGACTGTTTAAATACTTGAAAACGTTGTTTTGTATGCTTTTGCATGCTTATAACAGCACTTTTATCTTGCTTTCACCAACATTAGCTATTATACACGACAGAAACCTGAATATGACAGTTTAAATACTTGAAAACGGTGTTTTGTATGCTTTTGCATTCTTAAAACAGCATTTCTATCTTGCTTTTACCAACATTAGCTATTATACACGACAGAAACATGAATATGACAGTCTATATACTTGAAAACAGCATTTTGTATGTATTTGCAAGCTGAAAACAGCTATTTTATCTTGATTTTGTAAACATAAGCCATTACACACGACATATACATGAATATGACAGTTTAAATACTTGAAAACGCTTTTTTGTATGCTTTTGCATGCTTAAAACAGCATTTTTATCTTGCTTTAACCAACATTAGCTATTATGCACGACAGAAACATGAATATGACAGTTTAAATACTTGAAAACGGTGTTTTGTTTGCTTTTGCATGTTTAAAACCGCATTTTTATCTTGCTTTCACCAACATTAGCTATTATACACGACAGAAACATGAATATGACAGTTTAAATACTTGAAAACAGCATTTTGTATGTTTTTGCAAGCTGAACACAGCTATTTTATCTTGATTTTGCAAACATAAGCCATTACACACGACATATACATAAATATGACAGTTTAAATACTTGAAAACGGTGTTTTGTATGCTTTTGCATGCTTAAAACAGCATTTTTATCTTGCTTTTACCAACATTAGCTATTATACACGACAGAAACATGAATATGACAGTTTAAATACTTGAAAACGTTGTTTTGTATGCTTTTGCATGCTTATAACAGCATTTTTATCTTGCTTTCACCAACATTAGCTATTATACACGACAGAAACATGAATATGACAGTTTATATACTTGAAAACAGCATTTTGTATGTTTTTGCAAGCTGAAAACAGCTATTTTATCTTGATTTTGCAAACATAAGCCATTACACAAGACATATACATGAATATGACAGTTTAAATACTTGAAAACGGTGTTTTGTTTGCTTTTGCATGATTAAAACAGCATTTCTATCTTGCTTTCACCAACATTAGCTATTATACACGACAGAAACATGGATATGACAGTTTAGATACTTGAAAACAGCATTTTGTATGTTTTTGCAAGCTGAAAACAGCTATTTTATCTTGATTTTGCAATCATAAGCCATTACACACGACATATACATGTATATGACAGTTTAAATACTTCAAAACGGTTTTTTGTATGCTTTTGCATACTTATAACAGCATTTTTATCTTGCTTTTGCCAACATTAGCTATTATACACGACAGAAACATGAATATGACAGTTTAAATATTTGAAAACGTTGTTTTGTATGCTTTTGCATGCTTATAACAGCATTTTTATCTTGCTTTCACCAACATTAGCTATTATACACGACAGAAACATGAATATGACAGTTTAAATACTTGAAAACAGTGTTTTGTATGCTTTTGCATGCTTATAACAGCATTTTTATCTTGCTTTTACCAACATTAGCTATTATACACGACAGAAACATGAATATGACAGTTTAAATATTTGAAAACGTTGTTTTGTATGCTTTTGCATGCTTATAACAGCATTTTTATCTTGCTTTCACCAACATTAGCTATTATACACGACAGAAACATGAATATGACAGTTTAAATACTTGAAAACGGTTTTTTGTATGCTTTTGCATGCTTAAAATAGCATTTTTATCTTGCTTTTACCAACATTAGCTATTATACACGACAGAAACATGAATATGACAGTTTAAATACTTGAAAACGTTGTTTTGTATGCTTTTGCATGCTTATAACAGCATTTTTATCTTGCTTTCACCAACATTAGCTATTATACACGACAGAAACATGGATATGACAGTTTAGATACTTGAAAACAGCATTTTGTATGTTTTTGCAAGCTGAAAACAGCTATTTTATCTTGATTTTGCAAACATAAGCCATTACACACGACATATACATGAATATGACAGTTTAAATACTTGAAAACGGTTTTTTGTATGCTTTTGCATGCTTAAAACAGCATTTTTATCTTGCTTTCAACAACATTAGCTATTATACACGACAGAAACATGAATATGACAGTTTAAATACTTGAAAACAGTGTTTTGTATGCTTTTGCATACTTATAACAGCATTTTTATCTTGCTTTTACCAACATTAGCTATTATACACGACAGAAACATGAATATGACAGTTTAAATAATTGAAAACGTTGTTTTGTATGCTTTTGCATGCTTATAACAGCATTTTTATCTTGCTTTCACCAACATTAGCTATTATACACGACAGAAACATGAATATGACAGTTTAAATACTTGAAAACGGTGTTTTGCATGCTTTTGCATTCTTAAAACAGCATTTCTATCTTGCTTTCTCCAACATTAGCAATTATACACGACAGAAACATGAATATGACAGTTTATATACTTGAAAACAGCATTTTGTATGTTTTTGCAAGCTGAAAACAGCTATTTTATCTTGATTTTGCAAACATAAGCCATTACACACGACATATACATGAATTTGACAGTTTAAATACTTGAATACGCTTTTGTGTATGCTTTTGCATTCTTAAAACAGCATTTTTATCTTGCTTTAACCAACAATAGCTATTATGCACGACAGAAACATGAATATGACAGTTTAAATACTTGAAAACGGTGTTTTGTATGCTTTTGCATGCTTAAAACAGCACTTCTATCTTGCTTTCACCAACATTAGCTATTATACACGACAGAAACATGAATATGACAGTTTATATACTTGAAAACAGCATTTTGTATGTTTTTGCAAGCTGAAAACAGCTATTTTATCTCGATTTTGCAAACATAAGCCATTACACACGACATATACATGAATATGACAGTTTAAATACTTGAAAACAGTGTTTTGTTTGCTTTTGCATGTTTAAAACCGCATTTTTATCTTGCTTTCACCAACATTAGCTATTATACACGACAGAAACATGAATATGACAGTTTAAATACTTGAAAACGGTGTTTTGTATGCTTTTGCATGCTTAAAACAGCATTTCTATCTTGCTTTCACCAACATTAGCTATTATACACGACAGAAACATAAATATGACAGTTTATATACTTGAAAACAGCATTTTGTATGTTTTTGCAAGCTGAAAACAGCTATTTTATCTTGATTTTGTAAACATAAGCCATTACACAAGACATATACATGAATATGACAGTTTAAATACTTGAAAACGGTGTTTTGTTTGCTTTTGCATGCTTAAAACCGCATTTTTATCTTGCTTTCACCAACATTAGCTATTATGCACGACAGAAACATGAATATGACAGTTTAAATACTTAAAAACGGTGTTTTGTATGCTTTTGCATGCTTAAAACAGCATTTCTATCTTGCTTTCACCAACATTAGCTATTATACACGACAGAAACATGGATATGACAGTATAGATACTTGAAAACAGCATTTTGTATGTTTTTGCAAGCTGAAAACAGCTATTTTATCTTGATTTTGCAAACATAAGCCATTACACACGACATATACATCAATATGACAGTTTAAATACTTGAAATCGGTGTTTTGTATGCTTTTGCATGCTTAAAACAGCATTCCTATCTTGCTTTCACCAACATTAGCTATTATACATGACAGAAACATGGATATGACAGTTTAGATACTTGAAAACAGCATTTTGTATGTTTTTGTAAGCTGAAAACAGCTATTTTATCTTACACACGACATATACATGAATATGACAGTTTAAATACTTGAAAACGGTTTTTTGTATGCTTTTGCATGCTTATAACAGCATTTTTATCTTGCTTTCACCAACATTAGCTATTATACACAACAGAAACATGAATATGACAGTTTATATACTTGAAAACAGCATTTTGTATGTTTTTGCAAGCTGAAAACAGCTATTTTATCTTGATATTGCAAACATAAGCCATTACACACGACATATACATGAATATGACAGTTTAAATACTTGAAAACGGTGTTTTGTTTGCTTTTGCATGCTTAAAACCGCAATTTTATCTTGCTTTCACCAACATTAGCTATTATACACGACAGAAACATGAATATGACAGTTTATACACTTGAAAACGTTGTTTTGTATGCTTGTACATGCTTATAACAGCAATTTTATCTTGCTTTCACCAACATTAGCTATTATACACGACGGAAACATGAATATGACAGTTTATATACTTGAAAACAGCATTTTGTATGTTTTTGCAAGCTGAAAACAGCTATTTTATCTTGATTTTGCAAACATAAGCCATTACACACGACATATACATGAATATGACAGTTTAAATACTTGAAAACAGTGTTTTGTATGCTTTTGCATGCTTATAACAGCATTTTTATCTTGCTTTTGCCAACATTAGCTATTATACACGACAGAAACATGAATATGACAGTTTAAATACTTGAAAACGTTGTTTTGTATGCTTTTGCATGCTTATAACAGCATTTTTATCTTTCTTTCACCAACATTAGCTATTATACACGACAGAAACATGAATATGACAGTTTAAATACTTGAAAACAGTGTTTTGTATGCTTTTGCATGCTTATAACAGCATTTTTATCTTGCTTTTACCAACATTAGCTATTATACACGACAGAAACATGAATATGACAGTTTAAATACTTGAAAACGTTGTTTTGTATGCTTTTGCATGCTTATAACAGCATTTTTATCTTGCTTTCACCAACATTAGCTATTATACACGACAGAAACATGGATATGACAGTTTAGATACTTGAAAACAGCATTTTGTATGTTTTTGCAAGCTGAAAACAGCTATTTTATCTTGATTTTGCAAACATAAGCCATTACACACGACATATACATGAATATGACAGTTTAAATACTTGAAAACGGTTTTTTGTATGCTTTTGCATGCTTAAAACAGCATTTTTACCTTGCTTTCAACAACATTAGCTATTATACACAACAGAAACATGAATATGACAGTTTAAATATTTGAAAACAGTGTTTTGTATGCTTTTGCATGCTTATAACAGCATTTTTATCTTGCTTTTACCAACATTAGCTATTATACACGACAGAAACATGAATATGACTGTTTAAATACTTGAAAACGTTGTTTTGTATGCTTTTGCATGCTTATAACAGCACTTTTATCTTGCTTTCACCAACATTAGCTATTATACACGACAGAAACCTAAATATGACAGTTTAAATACTTGAAAACGGTGTTTTGTATGCTTTTGCATTCTTAAAACAGCATTTCTATCTTGCTTTTACCAACATTAGCTATTATACACGACAGAAACATGAATATGACAGTCTATATACTTGAAAACAGCATTTTGTATGTATTTGCAAGCTGAAAACAGCTATTTTATCTTGATTTTGTAAACATAAGCCATTACACACGACATATACATGAATATGACAGTTTAAATACTTGAAAACGCTTTTTTGTATGCTTTTGCATGTTTAAAACAGCATTTTTATCTTGCTTTAACCAACATTAGCTATTATGCACGACAGAAACATGAATATGACAGTTTAAATACTTGAAAACGGTGTTTTGTTTGCTTTTGCATGTTTAAAACCGCATTTTTATCTTGCTTTCACCAACATTAGCTATTATACACGACAGAAACATGAATATGACAGTTTAAATACTTGAAAACAGCATTTTGTATGTTTTTGCAAGCTGAACACAGCTATTTTATCTTGATTTTGCAAACATAAGCCATTACACACGACATATACATAAATATGACAGTTTAAATACTTGAAAACGGTGTTTTGTATGCTTTTGCATGCTTAAAACAGCATTTTTATCTTGCTTTTACCAACATTAGCTATTATACACGACAGAAACATGAATATGACAGTTTAAATACTTGAAAACGTTGTTTTGTATGCTTTTGCATGCTTATAACAGCATTTTTATCTTGCTTTCACCAACATTAGCTATTATACACGACAGAAACATGAATATGACAGTTTATATACTTGAAAACAGCATTTTGTATGTTTTTGCAAGCTGAAAACAGCTATTTTATCTTGATTACATAAGCCATTACAACAAGACATATACATGAATATGACAGTTTAAATACTTGAAAACGGTGTTTTGTTTGCTTTTGCATGATTAAAACAGCATTTCTATCTTGCTTTCACCAACATTAGCTATTATACACGACAGAAACATGGATATGACAGTTTAGATACTTGAAAACAGCATTTTGTATGTTTTTGCAAGCTGAAAACAGCTATTTTATCTTGATTTTGCAATCATAAGCCATTACACACGACATATACATGTATATGACAGTTTAAATACTTCAAAACGGTTTTTTGTATGCTTTTGCATACTTATAACAGCATTTTTATCTTGCTTTTGCCAACATTAGCTATTATACACGACAGAAACATGAATATGACAGTTTAAATATTTGAAAACGTTGTTTTGTATGCTTTTGCATGCTTATAACAGCATTTTTATCTTGCTTTCACCAACATTAGCTATTATACACGACAGAAAACATGAATATGACAGTTTAAATACTTGAAAACAGTGTTTTGTATGCTTTTGCATGCTTATAACAGCATTTTTATCTTGCTTTTACCAACATTAGCTATTATACACGACAGAAACATGAATATTGACAGTTTAAATATTTGAAAACGTTGTTTTGTATGCTTTTGCATGCTTATAACAGCATTTTTATCTTGCTTTCACCAACATTAGCTATTATACACGACAGAAACATGAATATGACAGTTTAAATACTTGAAAACGGTTTTTTTGTATGCTTTTGCATGCTTAAAATAGCATTTTTATCTTGCTTTTACCAACATTAGCTATTATACACGACAGAAACATGAATATGACAGTTTAAATACTTGAAAACGTTGTTTTGTATGCTTTTGCATGCTTATAACAGCATTTTTATCTTGCTTTCACCAACATTAGCTATTATACACGACAGAAACATGGATATGACAGTTTAGATACTTGAAAACAGCATTTTGTATGTTTTTTGCAAGCTGAAAACAGCTATTTTATCTTGATTTTGCAAACATAAGCCATTACACACGACATATACATGAATATGACAGTTTAAATACTTGAAAACGGTTTTTTTGTATGCTTTTGCATGCTTAAAACAGCATTTTTATCTTGCTTTCAACAACATTAGCTATTATACACGACAGAAACATGAATATGACAGTTTAAATACTTGAAAACAGTGTTTTGTATGCTTTTGCATACTTATAACAGCATTTTTATCTTGCTTTTACCAACATTAGCTATTATACACGACAGAAACATGAATATGACAGTTTAAATAATTGAAAACGTTGTTTTGTATGCTTTTGCATGCTTATAACAGCATTTTTATCTTGCTTTCACCAACATTAGCTATTATACACGACAGAAACATGAATATGACAGTTTAAATACTTGAAAACGGTGTTTTGCATGCTTTTGCATTCTTAAAACAGCATTTCTATCTTGCTTTCTCCAACATTAGCAATTATACACGACAGAAACATGAATATGACAGTTTATATACTTGAAAACAGCATTTTGTATGTTTTTGCAAGCTGAAAACAGCTATTTTATCTTGATTTTGCAAACATAAGCCATTACACACGACATATACATGAATTTGACAGTTTAAATACTTGAATACGCTTTTGTGTATGCTTTTGCATTCTTAAAACAGCATTTTTATCTTGCTTTAACCAACAATAGCTATTATGCACGACAGAAAACATGAATATGACAGTTTAAATACTTGAAAACGGTGTTTTGTATGCTTTTGCATGCTTAAAACAGCACTTCTATCTTGCTTTCACCAACATTAGCTATTATACACGACAGAACATGAATATGACAGTTTATATACTTGAAAACAGCATTTTGTATGTTTTTGCAAGCTGAAAACAGCTATTTTATCTCGATTTTGCAAACATAAGCCATTACACACGACATATACATGAATATGACAGTTTAAATACTTGAAAACAGTGTTTTGTTTGCTTTTGCATGTTTAAAACCGCATTTTTATCTTGCTTTCACCAACATTAGCTATTATACACGACAGAAACATGAATATGACAGTTTAAATACTTGAAAACGGTGTTTTGTATGCTTTTGCATGCTTAAAACAGCATTTCTATCTTGCTTTCACCAACATTAGCTATTATACACGACAGAAACATGAATATGACAGTTTATATACTTGAAAACAGCATTTTGTATGTTTTTGCAAGCTAAAAACAGCTATTTTATCTTGATTTTGCAAACATAAGCCATTACACACGACATATACATGAATATGACAGTTTAAATACTTGAAAACGGTGTTTTGTTTGCTTTTGCATGTTTAAAACCGCATTTTTATCTTGCTTTCACCAACATTAGCTATTATGCACGACAGAAACATGAATATGACAGTTTAAATACTTGAAAACGGTGTTTTGTATGCTTTTGCATGCTTAAAACAGCATTTCTATCTTGCTTTCACCAACATTAGCTATTATACACGACAGAAACATGGATATGACAGTTTATATACTTGAAAACAGTGTTTTGTATGCTTTTGCATGCTTATACCTGCATTTTTATCTTGCTTTTACCAACATTAGCTATTATACACGACAGAAACATGAATATGACAGTTTAAATACTTGAAAACTTTGTTTTGTATGCTTTTGCATGCTTATAACAGCATTTTTATCTTGCTTTCACCAACATTAGCTATTATACACGACAGAAACATGAATATGACAGTTTAAATACTTGAAAACAGCATTTTTATGTTTTTGCAAGCTGAACACAGCTATTTTATCTTGATTTTGCAAACATAAGCCATTACACACGACATATACATAAATATGACAGTTTAAATACTTGAAAACGGTGTTTTGTATGCTTTTGCATGCTTAAAACAGCATTTTTATCTTGCTTTTGCCAACATTAGCTATTATACACGACAGAAACATGAATATGACAGTTTAAATACTTGAAAACGTTGTTTTGTATGCTTTTGCATGCTTATAACAGCATTTTTATCTTGCTTTCACCAACATTAGCTATTATACACGACAGAAACATGAATATGACAGTTTATGTACTTGAAAACAGCATTTTGTATGTTTTTGCAAGATGAAAACAGCTATTTTATCTTGATTTTGCAAACATAAGCCATTACACAAGACATATACATGAATATGACAGTTTAAATACAGGAAAACGGTGTTTTGTTTGCTTTTGCATGCTTAAAACCGCATTTTTATCTTGCTTTCACCAACATTAGCTATTATGCACGACAGAAACATGAATATGACAGTTTAAATACTTGAAAACGGTGTTTTGTATGCTTTTGCATGCTTAAAACAGCATTTTTATCTTGCTTTCACCAACATTAGCTATTATACACGACAGAAACATGGATATGACAGTATAGATACTTGAAAACAGCATTTTGTATGTTTTTGCAAGCTGAAAACAGCTATTTTATCTCGATTTTGCAAACATAAGCCATTACACACGACATATACATGAATATAACAGTTTAAATACTTAAAAACGGTGTTTTGTTTGCTTTTGCATGTTTAAAACCGCATTTTTATCTTGCTTTCACCAACATTAGCTATTATGCACGACAGAAACATGAATATGACAGTTTAAATACTTGAAAACGGTGTTTTGTATGCTTTTGCATGCTTAAAACAGCATTTCTATCTTGATTTCACCAACATTAGCTATTGTACACGACAGAAACATGGATATGACAGTATAGATACTTGAAAACATCATTTTGTATGTTTTTGCAAGCTGAAAACAGCTATTTTATCTTGATTTTGCAAACATAAGCCATTACACACGACATATACATGAATATGACAGTTTAAATACTTGAAAACGGTGTTTTGTATGCTTTTGCATGCTTAAAACAGCATTTTTATCTTGCTTTTAACAACATTAGCTATTATACACGACAGAAACATGAATATGACAGTTTAAATACCTGAAAACAGTGTTTTGTATGCTTTTGCATGCTTATAACAGCATTTTTATCTTGATTTTACCAACATTAGCTATTATACACGACAGAAACATGAATATGACAGTTTAAATACTTGAAAACGTTGTTTTGTATGCTTTTGCATGCTTATAACAGCATTTTTATCTTGCTTTCACCAACATTAGCTACTATACACGACAGATCCATGAATATGACAGTTTAAATACTTGAAAACGGTGTTTTGTATGCTTTAGCATTCTTAAAACAGCATTTCTATCTTGCTTTCACCAACATTAGCTATTATACACGACAGAAACATGAATATGACAGTTTATATACTTGAAAACAGCATTTTGTATGTTTTTGCAAGCTGAAAACAGCTATTTTATCTTGATTTTGCAAACATAAGCCATTACACAAGACATATACATGAATATGACAATTTAAATACTTGAAAACGGTGTTTTGTTTGCTTTTGCATGCTTAAAACCGCATTTTTATCTTGCTTTCACCAACATTAGCTATTATGCACGACAGAAACATGAATATGACAGTTTAAATACTTGAAAACGCTGTTTTGTATGCTTTTGCATGCTTAAAACAGCATTTCTATCTTGCTTTCACAAACATTAGCTATGATACACGACAGAAACATGGATATGACAGTATAGATACTTGAAAACAGCATTTTGTATGTTTTTGCAAGCTGAAAACAGCTATTTTATCTTGATTTTGCAAACATAAGCCATTACACACGACATATACATGAATATGACAGTTTAAATACTTGAAAACGGTATTTTGTATGCTTTTGCATGCTTAAAACAGCATTTCTTTCTTGCTTTCACCAACATTAGCTATTATACACGACAGAAACATGGATATGACAGTTTAGATACTTGAAAACCGCATTTTGTATGTTTTTGCAAGCTGAAAACAGCTATTTTATCTTAATTTTGCAATCATAAGCCATTACACACGACATATACATGAATATGACAGTTTAAATACTTGAAAACGGTTTTTTGTATGCTTTTGCATGCTTAAAACAGCATATTTATCTTGCTTTCACCAACATTAGCTATTATACACGACAAAAACATGAATATGACAGTTTAAATACTTAAAAACGGTGTTTTGTATGCTTTTGCATTCTTAAAATAGCATTTCTATTTTGCTTTCACCAACATTAGCTATTATACACGACAGAAACATGAATATGACAGTTTATATACTTGAAAACAGCATTTTGTATGTTTTTGCAAGCTGAACACAGCTATTTTATCTTGATTTTGCAAACATAAGCCATTACACACGACATATACATAAATATGACAGTTTAAATACTTGAAAACGGTGTTTTGTATGCTTTTGCATGCTTAAAACAGCATTTCTATCTTGCTTTCACCAACATTAGCTATTATACACGACAGAAACATGGATATGACAGTTTAGATACTTGAAAACAGCATTTTGTATGTTTTTGCAAGCTGAAAACAGCTATTTTATCTTGATTTTGCAAACATAAGCCATTACATACAACATATACATAAATATGACAGTTTAAATACTTGAAAACGGTGTTTTGTATGGTTTTGCATGCTTAAAACAGCATTTTCAGCTTGCTTTTACCAACATTAGCTATTATACACGACAGAAACATGAATATGACAGTTTAAATACTTGAAAACGTTGTTTTGTATGCTTTTGCATGCTTATAACAGCATTTTTATCTTGCTTTCACCAACATTAGCTATTATACACGACAGAAACATGAATATGACAGTTTATATACTTGAAAACAGCATTTTGTATGTTTTTGCAAGCTGAAAACAGCTATTTTATCTTGATTTTGCAAACATAAGCCATTACACAAGATATATACATGAATATGACAGTTTAAATACTTGAAAACGGTGTTTTGTTTGCTTTTGCATGCTTAAAACCGAATTTTTATCTTGCTTGAACCAACATTAGCTATTATGCACGACAGAAACATGTATATGACAGTTTAGATACTTGAAAACAGCATTTTGTATGTTTTTGCAAGCTGAACACAGCTATTTTATCTTGATTTTGCAAACATAAGCCATTACACACGACATATACATAAATATGACAGTTTAAATACTTGAAAACGGTGTTTTGTATGCTTTTGCATGCTTAAAACAGCATTTCTATCTTGCTTTCACCAACATTAGCTATTATACACGACAGAAACATGGATATGACAGTTTTAGATACTTGAAAACAGCATTTTGTATGTTTTTGCAAGCTGAAAACAGCTATTTTATATTGATTTTGCAAACATAAGCCATTACACACGACATATACATGAATATGACAGTTTAAATACTTGAAAACTGTGTTTTGTATGCTTTTGCATGCTTAAAACAGCATTTCTATCTTGCTTTCACCAACATTAGCTATTATACACGACAGAAACATGGATATGACAGTATAGATACTTGAAAACAGCATTTTGTATGTTTTTGCAAGCTGAAAACAGCTATTTTATCTTGATTTTGCAAACATAAGCCATTACATACAACATATACATAAATATGACAGTTTAAATACTTGAAAACGGTGTTTTGTATGCTTTTGCATGCTTAAAACAGCATTTTCAGCTTGCTTTTACCAACATTAGCTATTATACACGACAGAAACATGAATATGACAGTTTAAATACTTGAAAACGTTGTTTTGTATGCTTTTGCATGCTTATAACAGCATTTTTATCTTGCTTTCACCAACATTAGCTATTATACACGACAGAAACATGAATATGACAGTTTATATACTTGAAAACAGCATTTTGTATGTTTTTGCAAGCTGAAAACAGCTATTTTATCTTGATTTTGCAAACATAAGCCATTACACAAGATATATACATGAATATGACAGTTTAAATACTTGAAAACGGTGTTTTGTTTGCTTTTGCATGCTTAAAACCGAATTTTTATCTTGCTTGAACCAACATTAGCTATTATGCACGACAGAAACATGGATATGACAGATTAGATACTTGAAAACAGCATTTTGTATGTTTTTTGCAAGCTGAACACAGCTATTTTATCTTGATTTTGCAAACATAAGCCATTACACACGACATATACATAAATATGACAGTTTAAATACTTGAAAACGGTGTTTTGTATGCTTTTGCATGCTTAAAACAGCATTTCTATCTTGCTTTCACCAACATTAGCTATTATACACGACAGAAACATGGATATGACAGTTTAGATACTTGAAAAACAGCATTTTGTATGTTTTTGCAAGCTGAAAACAGCTATTTTATATTGATTTTGCAAACATAAGCATAACACACGACATATACATGAATATGACAGTTTAAATACTTGAAAACTGTGTTTTGTATGCTTTTGCATGCTTAAAACAGCATTTCTATCTTGCTTTCACCAACATTAGCTATTATACACGACAGAAACATGGATATGACAGTATAGATACTTGAAAACAGCATTTTGTATGTTTTTGCAAGCTGAAAACAGCTATTTTATCTTGATTTTGCAAACATAAGCCATTACACACGACATATGCATGAATATGACAGTTTAAATACTTGAAAACGGTATTTTGTATGCTCTTGCATGCTTAAAACAGCATTTCTATCTTGCTTTCACCAACATTAGCTATTATACACGACAAAAACATGAATATGACAGTTTAAATACTTGAAAACAGTGTTTTGTATGCTTTTGCATGCTTATAACAGAATTTTTATCTTGCTTTTGCCAAAATGAGCTATTATACACGACAAAAACATGAATATGACAGTTTAAATACTTGAAAACGTTGTTTTGTATGCTTTTGCATGCTTATAACAGCATTTTTATCTTGCTTTCACCAACATTAGCTATTATACACGACAGAAACTTGAATAGTGACAGTTTATATACTTGAAAACAGCATTTTGTATGTTTTTGCAAGCTGAAAACAGCTATTTTATCTTGATTTTGCAAACATAAGCCATTACACAAGATATATACATGAATATGACAGTTTAAATACTTGAAAACGGTGTTTTGTTTGCTTTTGCATGCTTAAAACCGCATTTTTATCTTGCTTTCACCAACATTAGCTATAATGCACGACAGAAACATGAATATGACAGTTTAAATACTTGAAAAACGGTGTTTTGTATGCTTTTGCATGCTTAAAACAGCATTTCTATCTTGCTTTCACCAACATTAGCTATTATACACGACAGAAACATGGATATGACAGTATAGATACTTGAACACAGCATTTTGTTATGTTTTTGCAAGCTGAAAACAGCTATTTTATCTTGATTTTGCAAACATAAGCCATTACACACGACATATACATGAATATGACTGTTTAAATACTTGAAAACGGTGTTTTGTATGCTTTTTCATGCTTAAAACAGCATTTCTATCTTGCTTTCACCAACATTAGCTATTATACACGACAGAAACATGAATATGACAGTTTAAATACTTGAAAACGGTTTTTTGTATGCTTTTGCATGCTTAAAATAGCATTTTTATCTTGCTTTTACCAACATTAGCTATTATACACGACAGAAACATGAATATGACAGTTTAAATACTTGAAAACGTTTGTTTTGTATGCTTTTGCATGCTTATAACAGCATTTTTATCTTGCTTTCACCAACATTAGCTATTATACACGACAGAAACATGAATATGACAGTTTATATACTTGAAAACAGCATTTTGTATGTTTTTGCAAGCTGAAAACAGCTATTTATCTTGATTTTGCAAACATAAGCCATTACACAAGATATATACATGAATATGACAGTTTAAATACTTGAAAACGGTGTTTTGTTTGCTTTTGCATGCTTAAAACCGAATTTTTATCTTGCTTGAACCAACATTAGCTATTATGCACGACAGAAACATGGATATGACAGTTTAGATACTTGAAAACAGCATTTTGTATGTTTTTGCAAGCTGAACACAGCTATTTTATCTTGATTTTGCAAACATAAGCCATTACACACGACATATACATAAATATGACAGTTTAAATACTTGAAAACGGTGTTTTGTATGCTTTTGCATGCTTAAAACAGCATTTCTATCTTGCTTTCACCAACATTAGCTATTATACACGACAGAACATGGATATGACAGTTTAGATATTTTGAAAACAGCATTTTGTATGTTTTTGCAAGCTGAAAACAGCTATTTTATATTGATTTTGCAAACATAAGCCATTACACACGACATATACATGAATATGACAGTTTAAATACTTGAAAACTGTGTTTTTGTATGCTTTTGCATGCTTAAAACAGCATTTCTATCTTGCTTTCACCAACATTAGCTATTATACACGACAGAAACATGGATATGACAGTATAGATACTTGAAAACAGCATTTTGTATGTTTTTGCAAGCTGAAAACAGCTATTTTATCTTGATTTTGCAAACATAAGCCATTACACACGACATATGCATGAATATGACAGTTAAATACTTGAAAACGGTATTTTGTATGCTTTTGCATGCTTAAAACAGCATTTTTATCTTGCTTTCACCAACATTAGCTATTATACACGACAGAAACATGAATATGACAGTTTATATACTTGAAAACAGCATTTTGTATGTTTTTGCAAGCTGAAAACAGCTATTTTATCTTGATTTTGCAAACATAAGCCATTACACAAGATATATACATGAATATGACAGTTTAAATACTTGAAAACGGTGTTTTGTTTGCTTTTGCATGCTTAAAACCGCATTTTTATCTTGCTTTCACCAACATTAGCTATTATGCACGACAGAAACATGAATATGACAGTTTAAATACTTGAAAACGGTGTTTTGTATGCTTTGCATGCTTAAAACAGCATTTCTATCTTGCTTTCACCAACATTAGCTATTATACACGACAGAAACATGGATATGACAGTATAGATACTTGAACACAGCATTTTGTATGTTTTTGCAAGCTGAAAACAGCTATTTTATCTTGATTTTGCAAACATAAGCCATTACACACGACATATACATGAATATGACTGTTTAAATACTTGAAAACGGTGTTTTGTATGCTTTTTCATGCTTAAAACAGCATTTCTATCTTGCTTTCACCAACATTAGCTATTATACACGACAGAACATGAATATGACAGTTTAAATACTTGAAAACGGTTTTTTTGTATGCTTTTGCATGCTTAAAATAGCATTTTTATCTTGCTTTTACCAACATTAGCTATTATACACGACAGAAACATGAATATGACAGTTTAAATACTTGAAAACGTTGTTTTGTATGCTTTTGCATGCTTATAACAGCATTTTTATCTTGCTTTCACCAACATTAGCTATTATACACGACAGAAACATGAATTATGACAGTTTAAATACTTGAAAACAGTGTTTTGTATGCTTTTGCATGCTTTATAACAACATTTTTATCTTGCTTTTGCCAAAATTAGCTATTATACACGACAGAAACATGAATATGACAGTTTAAATACTTTTAAAACGTTTGTTTTGTATGCTTTTGCATGCTTATAACAGCATTTTTATCTTGCTTTCACCAACATTAGCTATTATACTTGACAGAAACATGAATATGACAGTTTAAATACTTGAAAACGGTGTTTTGTATGCTTTAGCATTCTTAAAACAGCATTTCTATCTTGCTTTCACCAACATTAGCTATTATACACGACAGAAACATGAATATGACAGTTTAAATACTTGAAAACAGCATTTTGTATGTTTTTGCAAGCTGAACACAGCTATTTTATCTTGATTTTGCAAACATAAGCCATTACACACGACATATACATAAATATGACAGTTTAAATTCTTGAAAACGGTGTTTTGTATGCTTTTGCATGCTTAAAACAGCATTTTTAGCTTGCTTTTTACCAACATTAGCTACTATACACGACAGAAACATGAATTGACAGTTTAAATACTTGAAAACGTTTGTTTTGTATGCTTTTGCATGCTTATAACAGCATTTTTATCTTGCTTTCACCAACAATAGCTATTATACACGACAGAAACATGAATATGACAGTTTATATACTTGAAAACAGCATTTTGTATGTTTTTGCAAGCTGAAAACAGCTATTTTATCTTGATTTTGCAAACATAAGCCATTACACAAGACATATACATTGAATATGACAATTTAAATACTTGAAAACGGTGTTTTGTTTGCTTTTGCATGCTTAAAACCGCATTTTTATCTTGCTTTCACCAACATTAGCTATTATGCACGACAGAAACATGAATATGACAGTTTAAATACTTGAAAACGGTGTTTTGTATGCTTTTGCATGCTTAAAACAGCATTTCTATCTTGCTTTCACAAACATTAGCTATTATACACGACAGAAACATGGATATGACAGTATAGATACTTGAAAACAGCATTTTGTATGTTTTTGCAAGCTGAAAACAGCTATTTTATCTTAATTTTGCAATCATAAGCCATTACACACGACATATACATGAATATGACAGTTTAAATACTTGAAAACTGTGTTTTGTATGCTTTTGCATGCTTATAACAACATTTTTATCTTGCTTTTGCCAACATTAGCTATTATACACGACAGAAACATGAATATGACAGTTTAAATACTTGAAAACGTTGTTTTGTATGCTTTTGCTTGCTTATAACAGCATTTTTATCTTGCTTTCACCAACATTAGCTATTATACACGACAGAAACATGGATATGACAGTATAGATACTTGAACACAGCATTTTGTATGTTTTTGCAAGCTGAACACAGCTATTTTATCTTGATTTTGCAAACATAAGCCATTACACACGACATATA